>JAKGDA010000003.1:519248-583135 GCA_021596325.1 Parafenestella ontariensis
CAGCGGGGAGATCAGCCGGGAGATCAGCGGGGAGACTGCCGGGAAGATCGCCAAGTGCATCAACTCCTGGTAACGCGCCGAGTGCATCTGTTGGTAGTTCAGTTGGGAGGCCAGCAGGGAGGCCAGCAGGGAGTCCAGCAGGGAGTCCAGCGGGGAGATCAGCCGGGAGATCAGCGGGGAGACTGCCGGGAAGATCGCCAAGTGCATCAACTCCTGGTAACGCGCCGAGTGCATCTGTTGGTAGTTCAGTTGGGAGGCCAGCAGGAAGATCAGTGGGGAGACCACCGGGAAGATCACCAAGTGCATCAACTCCTGGTAATGCGCCAAGTGCATCTGTTGAGACTGGCAAACTGCCAAGAACGTCGGTTGGTAGTTCGGTGGGGAGGCCAGCAGGAAGCCCAGCGGGGAGATCAGCCGGGAGATCAGCGGGGAGATCAGTGGGGAGACCGCCGGGAAGAGCGCTAAGTGCATCAACTCCTGGTAACGCGCCAAGTGCATCTGTTGGGACTGGCAGACTGCCAAGAACGTCGGTTGGTAGTTCGGTCGGGAGACCATCAGGAAGTCCAGCTGGGAGGTCGGGAAGTTCCGCAGGGAGACCGGCTGGAAGATCACCAAGTGCGTTTGTTGGTAATTCAGCGGGGAGACCAGCGGGGAGACCAGCAGGAAGATCAGTAGGGAGACTGCCTGGAAGACCACCTAATACGTCTGCTGGGACGGGAAGGCCAGTCAACGCATCCGTCGGTATTGGCAAGCCAGCAGGAAGATCGGCAGGGAGGTTACCGGGAAGATCGCCTATTGACTCCGCCGATAGATTTGACGGCAGGCCACCCAGTGCGTCGGTTGGGAGGCCAGCGGGGAGACCGCCAGGAAGAGCACCTGGCAGATCACCTAGTGCGTCTGTTGGAAGCCCAGAAGGGAGAGCCTCGGGTAGATTACCAGGAAGGCCGCTTGGCAATCCCGCTGGCAATCCATCGAGCGCATCAGTCGGTAATTCCGTGGGAAGATCGGGAAGGTCAACAGGAAGGCCGAGTGATGATACCAAGCTCCTTAACACGTTGTTCATCTCATCTGCCTGATCTTGAATATTCTCCGGAATGGCGCCTCCTAACTGCTTTATGACTGGGCAGAGGTTGCACGTTTCGAGTATTCCGCCGGTAACTTGTCGTTTGACGACATTCTTGATAGAATGCTTGAAGCGTCCGTTCTTCGCACCAGCTGGAGCTCCATTGATTGTTGGAGTGACGAGTCCGAGCACCAAGAGGGTGTTGAGAAATCTCAAAGTCGAAGCCATATTGTTGAAAAGCTTTGCTTGTCATAGGCCTGTCATGTCTTACTCTTCTCTCCGTTAATATACTAGAATTCGCAGCATTCTTCTTCAACTGTTTAGCATTCCTACTTAGAAGTCTAAGGCCCTCAAACGAGCGGTGGTCTGTCAATGCTGCATTCCAAGTCCTCATCATTGTATCCTGTACCAATTCAAGGTGGCCAAAAATTCGTGCCCAACAGTCTAGGCGATATCGTGATCAGGTGAAGTGGAGAGCGCCGGGGCGGAAACAACGTGTATAGAATGATGATGACGCCAAGAAAGGACTGACCATTCGCCGCTGTAAGATGAAGAATGGAGTCCTTTCACTGCACTTTGCGTAACCTCATGGGTGCGCATTCCTACATGCCGCAACTTCGCGATATGGTTGACTGTGTTGTACTGCGTGTTTGGACTATAAAACATGTGGTTCCGTTGTTGCAATAGAATCGTACTGTAGAATTGCTCAGGAGCTTGTCTTTCCATAGAATAGTCTTTTCGAGGTGCCAGCGGGCAAAGGGCTGCAATCATGGATTTTCGGTCCATCACCAATCAACGAGTGCCCTTGTCTGGTTATTGGTTAGACTGTCCTCAACTAACTGCATCCTTTTTCGGTTCGTTGGGTGGGCTGTACTACATTTGCTTGGAATGAACTACTCAAGGGTCCAGTGCGGTGGGTTTGCAATCGAAGCATGCGACCCAGTATCGTGGTACGTGCCATCGGTGGTATCTGATTTGTCGCCCCAACCGGGCCAAGCAAAGTGCCATGATCAATGGTATCGTTCTGTTAGCCCGATTTCGTCAATAATCTTCTGACCTGTCAGAAGACGCTGTACCTAGGTAGGTAGCTTCGCATACAGCATGATCTAGCATTAATCGATTTCATGCTAATAGACGACCAAGTCGCAGTCATCATCGCACGAAGGAACACCATATGCACGTCTTTCTCCTAGGCTACCACTAAACCTAGCAGCCAATGACAGTTCAAGCTAACACACCGAAGCTTTCACCCTTCAGGCATCATTTCAAGCAGTATAGATACTGGCACTGCTGGTAGCAGACCTTTGATTGAAGAAAGTGAATGCGTAATTAAACGCATATATAATTGGTCTAACATGATAACGCAAGGCACCGATCACCCTAGTCTGCTTAGACATAATCTTCATGAACGCATTCCTCATGTGATGGTGAGAAGTTTCCCTATGAATCCGCCTCCTTCTGAACCTCAGCTGTTATGATGAGAAGTAATGAGCGTTGTAGTATGTTTCACTTGCTTCAATCGACGATTCCGCCGTAACCATACAGGATGTACTCAAGAGAACAAGATTTGCTGAATCTAGAAGTTTGTAACAGTGCTGCTTCCCTTATGCTAAGCAACGCTGCTTTAAGCACCACGGGAGCTCATCGCTATAGACTCGGAGGTGCGCGCCTATAGAATGTCAGTCATGCAACTACTAACCGCCCCAGCATTTGTGCAACTTGTTTGACTCCAAACGAGGTCAAACAAGCTAGTAGCACCCTTGCTTTTCCTGCCTTTCAGTCACACTCAAAACATAATCTGCAAATAATCAAAAACAAAAGAACATATACCACAATTTCGTAGGGTCTACATAAATACACGTCATAATGGTCACGAAGTACTGCACATCATGTTTTAAACTACGTGCTCTTTGAAGAAAATGTGTATACTTTAACATGAACAACCCTGCCTCAACATTTTCGCAAGCGCGAATTCAGCATATTCCCGTGTACCTTCGCCAAGCCTCCCTATAATACTATTTAAGCTTTGTGGAGTAACGTTTCGGCCAAGAGAATGTGCAAAGGGCTGAACGTTTTGCCTCTGGAGATGTCGTGACCGGATGAAGTGATGAGTATGAGGCATATGGCAACCTAGGGATACTGAAGGCACCGATCAATCCTCTATGGGTAGCACAGCTTTGCGATGGTGATCTCCGTGAAGCTTGAAGTAGCCAAGAACGTAGATCGTGAAGTTCTGAGAGGAAGTCCTTAGGAATGCCAGTTTGGCTCGATCGGAAGGTCCGGTCAGGCTTGGTCAGTGTCTAGATCGGAATGAAATGAGAATATGGTATAGCCCTATCAAAACAGTGTGAGGAACCCTGCGTGGCAGTAGGCAGATAGAGGGGGCGTTATGTTGATTCAAGGTTTAGCGTCCGTGGTTGAGCAGTGCCTGCAGGCGAGGGATTAGTGGACACAGTACACTATACAATTCAACCAACGCAAACCCTCCATATCTCATCACCATCTAACCGTTCAACAATAATATCAGGGCATCTCACCTTCAAGAAAATGAGCTACAGGCGGCCGTAAACAGCGGTTGTCAAGCATCAGGTGATGCTCTTACCAAGAGGAATCAGCCTTGCCTGCACGTCAACAATCCACGTCAGGTTGGTGAACCTTAAGTAAATTTGGATGTATAGGAAAGCGATACATGTTAATCATTGCAGCATTAAATCAACAGCGTCGAACGCAATCAATCTGACTCGTCCCCGTTATGTCTTCTCGTCGAGCGACGCGATAAAGTCTACACTTTCGACAACACTTTCGAACTGTAAGAGCATGATAGTCTAAAAAGAGAACTGGTATTTAGATCATTGCAATCTACGAGACGGGATCACCGGGCTCATTACTAGATGTGGTTGCTCGACGTCGAGAGTGTGTCGCTTAGACTTGGACAGTGGGGGCGTGGAAGAAGGTAGCAACCAGACAAGTAGACTAGATGAGACAGAATGACAAGTCAAATCTGTCTCAAATGAAAGGTGAACAAGTAGCTGGTGTCAACGGAGCAACACATGAAGGTGTCGAGAGTAGATAATCATGGCGCAGAGATGTACGTTGAGTCCTGATTCCAATGATTCAAAACAAGTAGAACGCCCCTACTACCCTGTGGTGAGTTGTAATTCAAGAATCGTGAACAAGATGCCCTCCGACATGTTTCTCGCGAAGACATTGTTGCACGTTCCTCTTGTGATGATACTGTCTCAGACGCGGATTATATTAGCCTAGTAGTTTTATACTAGACATACCCTCCTTGTATTATCGTCCTGGACATCTGCAACTGCCTCACCCTGCATTACACCGTGAACATACGCCTCACCAACTAAACTAAAGCCCTCGTCCGATGATTTGAGTGGTCGCAAAACATGAGGAACATCCGCTCCAGCCAAAGCCTAGACCTCATCCCCAACCTCTAGCGTCCTTGGACCCATTCCTAAAAAACCCCTTTCGGTCACAAACGGCAACAAGGCAGCCCTCCCCGAGACTTGAAACTGGAAATCACCTCCGCCCCTCGCCAGTGCTAATCTGTTGCTCAATTCATCGTGAAACTTCTCAATCATCAAATCGCTCTCTGCCTCGCTCTTGCTTTCACTCAGCCGATTCTCGAAATCGATAAAGTCGGGCGGGAAAATCACACCATCTTCCTCCGTGCGGCGCTCGAGAATGCGTTGAAAAGCGGTATACATTATCCCCAACTGCTCCCTCACTTGTTCAAAACCCATTAATAGATCGAAGCCTTCTGGGAACTCTCCTGATAACGCGGCAGACTGGGCTCGAAGTCGGAGTGGATCCTCAGCGTATCGCCTGTGGAACATAGCCACAACTTGTAACCTGAGAACCTTTTGCTCAAGCACCTCAAGGAAGGAGTTGCCACAGTCTTTGGGTGCGGGTGTTTTCTCTTCAAAGGAATCCCACAATAGTGTCCTCCACAGAGTCTCAAAAATAGTCTGCCCTTCTACCGGAGTTACCTTTTCCAAAAGCAAGGACAACTCCGGATTTACCGCCCATCGAAATGGAACGCCGACATCTCTGACCCTGTCTATCTTCACCCCAGATAGTTGAAGCCTATCGCCCGGAAGGTATGATAACCCGACATTCCCAAGTCCTTCCGAGGCTGAAAACAGAGCATAATGGTTGATCGAGGGCATTAAATCCTGAACATTGAAATCTGGCACCCAAGATGGCAATTTCAGTGTCAACTCCGTACCAAAGTCATTCTTCTTCAGCGACAAAAGGTTTAGATTCCCCATCGAATCCAGAACATGTCGTGCCGCCTCAACAAACACTTCTTCCCCCTTCAACTCGTAATCCACCTTCAAGGGATTCATCTCTTGTTCTGCTGAGAGACCAACAAAAGCATAAACTTTGTCGCGGATGTCGCCAGACTCCGTAAACCGATATATCTCCAAAAGCCGCAACAGGGTTGGCCGCTTCGGGGCCGACCCATCCCTGGCTGTGCCCTTGAACGTTCCCATAGAAATCCTCACACCTCGAATGATGGTCCCAAGGTTGCTGTTCAGCAAATGCATCTTCCTTGGTCTATACAGTCTGACGGAGCTCATAGCCGCAGTGATCTTTGAATAATAGTCGCGCTTAGTCCGGTGGTTCTGAATAAGGGGCTCTGCCAGGGACCTTATCTGATTAAGCCACCTCGTCTTTTGCAGAAATTCAAGGGACAGAAGGACTAACTCTAAATTGAAATTCTGCTTGCCACACTAGAACTATGGTTCCCGAGCGAGTGCAACCTCCTGGATGATCTAGATCAAGCGCGACCAGGCGCCCACGCGTTTTAACTCCTAGCTTTGGTAGCACAACATCTGATTTAGTACTATCATTGGAGCATCTTTCTCAGCTGCATTTAGTCAGCCACTTGCTATGCAAGTCATACTGGGCTGCCAACGCCTTTTACCGCGCTTTGAAGACTTACATTAAGGTTTGGTCTTATTGGTCTAGAATAGGTAGAAGACCTATCATTCTGTAGTGGACTATAGATCCAGCATCGTAAATTTTACACCGTTAGATATGTCTGACGCGAAGGCTATGTCGTCTATAAGCTATAACCGCACGCTCCTGTAATGGTGCTCTCAACACGATCTGTCTACAACATCCATGTGGCCCTCATTCAAGTCAACTTCCGCCATATCGATTTATACCCTTTGACTCTGGCTGCTAAAGATTTGTTCAACTACTCATATGCCATGGTTTGCGCTCCAATGGGTGACGGGAAGCTAAAATGTGACGAACAGGAGAGACGAGCGACTGTCAATGGCGCTTCAACATCTAACAAATCTTTACACTTGAGCCTGTGAATGAGCTGTTATCGCTAAATTAGATGCACTCTGAAAGCCTCAACAGTCAACGCGTAAAATTGATAGTGTACGCGCCCACAGGTGCCAACACGAGGCTGAAACGGTAGGCACCGAGATAGTCGCCGGTGGCTCACTGATCGGCACGAAGAGTACCTAGGCACTGACCGCGCCAGCGCCAGAATTTGCGTTTTGCAGCCAAAAGATGCCGATATATGGTTTCTTCCGTTTTTCTAAGCATTGAGTTTTCTTATCAGCCTCGTTGCCCAGCAGGCTGAAGCATTTGTTGCGGCTATGCAGGCACGCTTCGGGTATGCTGGTTCGCTTACCCCTGCCTGTTCACTCCCGTTGCCGCCCGCACTCGTAAACCCCTAATGCAGGTGGGGTTGTAGTTGTCGAAAATGTACAGCCTCGTTGCTTGCGTGCGGGAGTATACATTATGTGCTACTGTCGGCTTTATATTCGCGTTTTTACATTAATCTTTTCAGTTACGAGACATGTCTACTTCTGATAAACCGGCGAAACACGTGCGCTATTCGATGTCGTCTTCAAGTGCAACCTACCCATTTACATTCCGTTGCCCACCGCCTGTCACGGAATCAGGAGACCCAAGTGGCTCTGAGACCCTATGTCACTCCTGCGCACAACTAGACCTAGAGCAAAGTTTCCACCAAGCATTTGACCTCTACGAAAGCGCTCGACGCGGCGCCGTCCACAGACCTCTCGCATCATGCCGGAAAGGAAACGGCCCAGTCTACCTCAGAGACTTCTACTTCGTCACCTCACTTGGAAAGCGGCTTTCCCAGCCGAAGAACTGCAAACTATGCACCTTCCTCGCACAAATGACTACCCAACCCTCGAGAGGAACGTATAAACTGTTGGCGTTTTGCAGCAGCGAGAGCTACCTGTTTGAACCGCGCAAGAAAGATGTTCGTGCCCGCGTCATACGCAGACCATGGGAAGCAACGCGTCATAACTCAGTCGAGGCACATGCACTCGCAGAATCACTCGAGCATAATGTCTTCATGGCCGTCGTGCCTGAGGTGCCTGGCATCCCGAAGACTGGAGTCCCCGTGCGATGGTTCGAAACTGAGCTCCCTAGGAATGGCTCGATATACCGTTTAACTGCTCCTGAAGCGGACGTCCATCGACTGGTTTTGCCACGAGCGCTCGGGTCGAGCGTAAACTTTGGCTTGATGCGAGCGTGGCTTAATCGTTGTCGCTGTCACCACCATAACTGCACGCGTCGTAAGCCTGCAGGTGAAACACTCGCGGGATTCCGAGTCATAGACTGCCACAGTCGCAAAGAGCCACCTGAAATCATAAAACGGCCTTGGTCAGAGAGATATGTTGCGCTTAGCTACGTCTGGGGTCCACCATCTGGCGACTGGCCACAGACGATTCTTGACGCTATCGAAATTACGAGGCGCTTGGGTGAGCGGTACCTGTGGGTTGATCGCACTTGTATCGATCAGTCGAATCTGGAGGAGAAGATGCGTCTGATTGCCAAGATGGATGCAATCTACGAGGGTGCGGAATTCACGATTGTTTGTGCTGCTGGTGATGCGAGGACGGGGTTACCAGGAGTGAGTACAACGGCACGGAAACCTCAGCCATGGGTTGAACTGGGACAGCGAAGTGAAAAAGCGAAAGGCAAGAGCGCTGTTCGGTTTACTCCAGGCTCGATTGGAGAACTCGTGGGTATTACTGAAGAGGAATATGACCTGGAGCGGGTAGGTGAGACGGAATGGTTAGACGATCTTCGATTCGGGCTGAGAGGGAAGATGGCGTTCGACTTTGGCGAACTACTTGAAGACATCAAGCTGAAGAAGAAGTACGACATCCCTGACAATCACCTCGCATGGTACCGGGAAATGGCTGTGGACGATGGATACGACCGCATCGAGGACTATCTTGATTTGCAGAAGGAGCTGGCGCGCCGCATAGGAATCCCTTTGAAAGAGCTAGTGCCTTACTTTAAGCATGAGATGGCAGAGGAGCAGGGTTGGGACCTGGATCCGTCAGAGTTAGATACCATGCCTATTGATGAGAAGCCCCTGACCAAATCATCCAAGCCGAAGAGGCCTCTACCTTCCAGCAGGGCAAAAGGTAAATTGACTCTTGTATCATCCATGCAAGAACCTAGGACGACTATAAAGAGCTCAGAATGGGCGACTCGCGGCTGGACTTATCAGGAAGGTGTGCTCTCGAATCGTCGCCTCGTGTTCACGGAAGAACAGGTCTACTGGGAGTGTCGCGGCATGGCAGTTTGCGAGACGGTAGACATAGCCCTCAATGTCGTACATGAGCCGTCCGGAGGCCGCATGGCCGATTACATGTTATCCGGGATTTTCGATGACGATCTACACCAAACTTCAGAACTACAATACGGTTTCCAGCCGCCGGGACGTCAGGAAATTGGAGATCAGGTAGTGACCTTGAATGGCCACATCCAGGCATACACCTCGCGGAAGCTCACCAACGGCGAAGACTCGCTAAAAGCTTTCATGGGCGTTGCTGCCAGCTATACGACGGATGATGGATTGTACCTTTTGCTTGGACTACCAGTTTGGGCCGGCGTTTTTGCCAACAACAAGCCCGGATTGCAACATACATTTGCTCTTTCCCTCTCGAGCTGGACCCACGTGGCCGATCCAATCGAACCGAAGACAAAAATGTACGTTGGCGACTGTCCGCGGCGGAGTCAGTTCCCGTCTTGGACATGGGCAGGATGGCAAGGCTCTGTCGAATTCTGCAATGAGAAGCAGTCAAGAACCCACCGAATGGAGGATACGAACAAGTTGGTCGGCGTAGTCACAGTGCTTCCTGGTCCTACATCCGTCGGTAAAGGCGGGGAATTCGATACTGCGGCAGTTGATCCATCTCACAGCGATTTCTTTAAAGCTCTAACGAGCAAGGACTGGGTTGACGGCATGGGGAAGATTTGGTCAGCAGAGATGTTGATGCACGACGTCGACGGCGTCCAGGCAGCGTTGTTGACCGGCTGGACTCCAGTACGGACGATTGGCGACCCTAGTACGTCATGGCGCCTCACAATCAAGAAGCCGCTCGTGCTGCGACACTTGGATCTCGTGCGTTCTGGAGTCGACGGTGAATGGCGACGATTGATGGGTAAGATTGTGAGCGTGCATCTCTCCATCCCGATAACGGAAGCACAGCTAGTGTCGGATCCTAAAGGTGGGCATCTTGTCACCGTGCTTGTATTTGCCAGTATGATCCCGTACGTCTATAATGGTATCGCGCGGTACTTGATCCTGCGACGAGCGGATGAGGACGGTTGCTGGGAGAGAATTGGCCGGCTGAATATGTGGATGACAGAGAAGGAAATGGGCACATATAAGACCCCAAAGGATATGGTTGCCGCGTTGCCAGTGAGGCCCTTTGGCCGGGACATAACTATTGTTTGACGCGTGGTGTTGAAGGGAGTAGATGTGGAAGGTGCGAAGGTGCAAGGATCTTAACGCCACCCACCTGGCCTTACCGCCATCTACGACTCAGAATGATTGAAAACACTTTTGCATCCTGTTTACGGAATAACAGCCGTTCAATGAAGAACCCTACCAGAAGCAAAATGATTATGGACAGCGAAAACGCCATCAACAACGCAATGTACGTGACCGCGGCGGGAACCCGACGACCGCTTACACAAATGTATAGCACTCAGCGCAACCAACTCTCTTCACCGCTCCTCCGTCTACCAGCAGAGCTCCGTCTTCGAATATACGCGTACACCATCACCGCCGACAGCACTCGTTTCGACTTGGCTCAGATCGATTTCTATTACAATCCATCCACAGGCAACTTCCGCAAAAGGCATAAAGCCGAACAGACTCGTCTCGCATCTGCCCAGTCGCAGCAAGCACAGCGACACCTGTCCATCCTAAGCGTATGCCGCCAAATCCACCACGAAGCTAAACTGCTACCATTTAGCGTGAATACCTTCTATTTCAATTCAGAGCGATTCTTCCGCTGGTTGCGAACGCTTAACGATGATGATGAGCAACGCGACGTGCTCAGCGTGGTCGAAACACTGGAGATAACATTTGTGATGAGTAGTACCTCTGGTAGGACGCACGAGCTATCACTTGGGCCGGTGCAGGTATTAGATGTTTCGTTTGTCACAGGCTTGAGGCTGATGGTGGGGCTGAAGAAGGTTACTTTCAATATTCAGTATGCGGATGAGAGGGTTTGGACGGAGGATGAGATAGCAAGACTTGGGTTAGATCTTATTGGGGCGATAAGGAGGATGAGGAAATGGGCGAGGAAGGAAGTCAAGATGGTGATAAAGATTCGGGGGTTGCGGCCACATGAGTATGCTTGCTTACAAGGGGAGATTTAGAGCTTGGGACATGATGGAGCGGCTTTGGTCTGTCTTATAGAAAGCTTCCACTTGAGAATCGATCGCTGAAGCCTTTCGACTTGTTGAGCATCTCCCTCCTCTGCTTGTGGTTGACAGTTCCGCTGACCGCCATGTCCTTTTCGTAGTCAAAAGCGCGTTTGCTCGGATCATCTTCCTTCTCCCTGCCCGTCCCCTTCTCCTGGTGCTGCTCCACGAGACTCTTTCCGCGCGCTACGTCGATCTTCTCCCTCATTTTGCGCGCTCTGCGTTCCTCCTCCTTCGTCCTTCTAGACTCTGTCGTGGTAGCTGCGGACGAGTTGGCTGGTGGCGCAATACCCAGGGCCTCGTCCTGCAGCCGCTTGAGCTTCTGCTCTGGCGTTTCTGTCCACGCGCTGCTCATGCCTCCTGTGCCTCCCGCGCCTTTGCCCGTGTTGAACTTTCGTGCGCGCATCTTGGTCGGATCCATGCGCGCTGCGAGATCGTCTTGGGTGGGTGGCATGGTCATCCAGTCATCGCGCTGCGCTTTCTTGGGTGCTTCGGCAAACTGTGGATCGGTGTCGAATGCTGATTTTGCTGGGCCATTATTCCCATCATCGTAGCTTGTATAGCTTATGCCGGCAGGAGGAGGCGCTGGTCCAAAATCATCATCGCTGCTGTCTGAGTCGTCTTCTGGTGGGTTTGGCGGTCGTTCGTCGAGAGGCGCTGGCGGCGGGGCTGGTCCTACGACGCGCGCAGGCTTGGAGGCTTGTGGAGGTGCTGGGCCAACATCGCTGTCTGAACTACTCGATCGCGACGCTGCTTCTGGTGGTAATGAGGGTCCAACTCTGCGCCGTGGTGAATCGGAGGGTGGTGGAGGAGCTGGTCCTACAACTCTGCGGCGCTTGTCGCTAGAATCTGGGCTTGAAGCGCGGTCCTCGTCATCGTCGCGACTGCGTTTCGCTGAATGTGGAGGCATTGCCGGCCCTATTGAAGGCATTGTGAGCGTGGCGTGGTGGGATGTCGCGTGTAGCAGCGTGAAGTAGCTTTCAGAGAGGTCGCTTTCTAAGAGGTGACGACGTTCAGCGGGAGCTTGCGCACGGCCTTCACCAAACGGCCGGCATGTGCGGCCATCTGCGAACTCCGCCATGAAGCTTGATACTCCACCGTCCCCGCGAGAGCTCCCTGAACGCCGTGTCTGCCTTGAGATAGCCTTCTGATACCTTCTGGTTAGCCACCTGGACCTAAATCACGCTGCAGCCTCCGTCTCACCGCGCCAAACCTCCGCGTCCGCAGGCACCACTTATCTCGTATCGCGAACCGTTGCCCTACATCCCCGCAACAACCGCCAATTGATACCTACAGCAGAAGGCATGATATAGAAGAGCTGGAAAAAGACGCACAAACCTTGCAGGGCCGCCACTACATGTCCGCGTGAAGCGATGATTTGCGAATTACGAGCCCCATGAGCTCAGATTCGGGAGAGAGCCACTCCAGCGCTCACAATGACCACGGAGACGAGTTAGATTTGGGGGAAGGCGCCAACACGGTCGAGGAAGGTGCGACCGGCAACCATGCTGCACATGAGGCAGATGGCGAGGAGCTGGAGTCGATGGGAAGTGGTACTGAGGGCTTGACCTTCGCCAGAACAAGAAGGAGCTTCCCCCAGCAAGACGAGGGAGAAACAGCGTCAAATCTACCCATAAGGCCAAGATTTGAGAGACCAGGAAGCCCTGAGTCGACATCTACCCCAGATGATACCCCGTCGATACAGGTGCGTTGCTGAATGTGTGATGGGATGACCTCCTCTAACTATGGCAGGACTCCGGCTTGTCCTCACCTGGTAGCAGTGTACCAATTTCCCATAGCTCCCTGCGACCGCATCGGCCGACCTCTCTCCAGCCCTTTGAGCGCCGATTTTCTTCGCGCCTATCACCCTCTCCTCTAGCATCTCCCCGCGGCGCATCACCCGCATTCCTCTCTCCACATTCACGACAGTCGTCATTGTCGAGCAACCTACTATTTCGACAGCTAGCCGACGGAGACGACGGAGCAGATACCCCACAAGCGCCATGGGAGGTCGTGCGGTGGACCAAGCTGAAGAAAATCACAGGACAGGTCTTCTCCGAAGTGGGCAAGCGCAATTTTGGGAGACCGACTTGTCTCAACGTCAGCGTCTCGCTCGTTATAGGAACTTCAAAAGGCTTCATTCTCGTCTTTGACTACCAGCAGGTGCTCAAATCCATAATTGGCCCCGGCACAAAAGGTATGATCTGTAGAATCATCAAACAGTAGTGATTCCTAACCTATCATAGCTGTTGAGTGCGGCGCCATAACCGCGCTTGCAATCTCCGCCGACCATTTGACCGTTGCAGGGGGTCACGCGACGGGTCACATCTTCACATGGGAGCTGGCGAAACCGGCGAAACCATTCCTTCATATATCTCCGCTGGAACGCGCGACTCTTGATGACAGGAAGTCTGACGGCCATGTATCGGGTGTCGGAATACTGCACTTGGGCTTCCTGGGCACGCGCCACACGGCTCTCGTCTCTGCGGATGACGGTGGCATGGCCTTCTCCCATCTCGCAACGCGTGGGCTTGGAGCCATCGCGAGGTCGGTGAAGATTACTCGAATCCTCGGAAGATACCCATTATCGGACAAGTCTCTTGAGAAGCCGCGAAAACCGAGTTCTGTCCTGGCTTTCTCTCCACTTCCTCTCGGGAACGTAGAACAGCCTACAGATGACATGGGTCTAACGGCTCTATTGACTCCATATCTGCTTGTAATCGTCTCAACGACACCCGTCGCACAAACACAACACAAAGCGCCTCGGCCAAAAGACGTCGCCCCGCACAGTGCACTGAGTGGATGCCTTGCATGGTTCCCAGCCGTGAAGCTAAAGAACCCTTCGAATGACCCGAGCAAAGCAGTCTCCAAGACCAAACTTGTCTATTGTTGGTCTAATGTCCTGACCATACTGGACGTGGACAGCATTGTTGCTCCGCCCACAGAAAAAGAGAAGCCAACAGAGCTTCGGTTTCGACCGCGCAGTCGATGGAAAGCGGAAGAGGCTATAGTTGCCGTGCAATGGCTCAGTAGATCAGTGCTTGGGGTGTTGACAATCAGTCAGCGCTTGGTCATCTTGGAGGACAATACGCTGCGAATGACAGACTCATTCGATCTGTTGCAGAAACACATATACCATTCAGATCTGTTCTCACGGCAGCTGAGACCAGTAATTGAGCACTTGGACGAACAAGACATGTCTATGCATGGCGTTGTAGCAGATGCTTTCTACATGAGCTTCCGAGCCTACAAGGGACGATTGTTCCTGTTGGGCTTCAACGATGTCTCGATCGGTACCTTATCTAACTGGGCAGACCGATTGATGGCACTGATGGAGGATGGCGACTTCATAGCTGCCATTGGCTTGGCAACATCTTACTATGTCGGCGATGCAGACAAGCTAACAGTCGGCTTACCCGAGGATGACACGGCACGGCACACTCTTGTTCAAGAGAAGCTTCTCGAGATGATCGCCGCTTCTTTAAAGTATACCTTCTCACGAGAGGACGACAATGACGAGGAGGCAAGAGACCGACGGCTCAAAGAGCTTGCTGACGTTGTCTTTGTGGGACTGCTCAGCATGAAAGAACTGGACTTCCTGTTTGAAGAGGTGTACGATGCCTTCGAAGAAGGTTCGGCTGAGAAATCGTTCTTCGAAACTCTTGAGCCCTACATCCTGGATGACGAAATCACCGCTGTGCCACCAAACATCCTGAAGGACCTCATTACCTTCTATGCATCTGCCAATCGTGCGAGCCGGCTTGAAGAAATGATATGCCGGCTCAGTACTGACACAATGGATATCAATCAGGTCACGACCCTCTGCCAGCAATACGTTTTGTATGATGCTCTAATCTACGTCTGGACTCGAGCAATTGGTGACTACATCACGCCGCTGACCAACATTTTAGAGCTTATCAAGCTCGTGGATTTCGACGTAGATGAGACGGAGAACATCTACATGACATCAGCGAAAAAGATCTTCCCTTATCTAGCCTACACGTTCACAGGACGAATTTATCCTGGCGGTGACTTGATGGATGAAGAGCAAGCTTATAGCGCCAAAAAGGATATGTATCGATTCCTATTCTCAGGGAAAATCTTACAGTGGCCACCAGGGTCAGGTGAAACTATTCTCACACGAACCGACAAAGACACTGAGCCACCTTTTCCGTATCTGCAGCTCGTACTGGAGTTTGATGCATCGAGTTTCATGAGCATGCTCAACGAAGCTTTCGAAGACAGCTTTCTAAACGGAGAACAAGACGCGATAAACGGAAACCAAGCCAATGGCACACAACATGGCTCTGCACTCACACCCACTCGTCAGTACATAATCAACATTCTCTTTGGCATCATGACCGCAGAAAACTTCGACCTGGAAGATATTCTTTACTTCTACATGTTTGTAGCACGGAACTTGCCGAAATACCCTCAGCATATCATGCTCCCCGGAACTTCGCTGCACCAAGTTCTTGTCGGTCTTTGCCACTACCCCACAGATATCATCAAGGAGGACTGCCAACTTTCCGTAGAGTACTTGCTCTCCATGTACCATCCACCAAATCCTCAAAATCTAATTCCACTTTTTGAGAAGGCCGGGTTTCACCGTGTACTCAAATCCGTCTACCGAGGCGCTCATCAGTACGCTAAGCTACTCGAAACTTACCTAGACGATGCGGATAATGAAGAGGCGGTCTTTGGCTGCATCAGTGATATTTTGCGTCCGAGCAAAGGTGTCATCAAAAAGCAAGTCAACGAAGTCAAAGCAGTCATTGTCAGTCGTGCAACAGAGCTGGCTGCGATCGATGCCTCACAGACTGCAACAACACTCAAACAATACGCATCAGATCTACTCAAGTCCGTTCTGGAAGCTATTGAAGACGATGCAGATGCCCAGTACCGTTATCTAGAGGCCCTTATTGAGCCTGGTAACGCGCAGAAACAGGCTGGCCAGCCGACAGCAATCGACGAGAGTCTTCCCTCGGGCTTCATTGAACGTTATGTGCAGCTCATGTGCACATATAATAGCTCGCACGTTGCGGACTTTGTCAGCCTGCTTAAGTCGGGCGACTTGGAACTGGATCCTGTTCTTCCAGCACTGGAAAAGAGTGGAGCCATCGACGCAGCGGTCATTCTTATGGCTCGCGATGGTCTCGTTCAAGATGCCATGGCGCGTCTCGTCAAACACTTGGGTACACTTGAGACTGCTTTAAAGGGGCTCATTGGTGCAGCCGCGCAGAGTCCAGATGTTGCGAACACCGAGGAAGCAGTGCATGATCTTCTCGAAGACATCCAGAAGTATATCAAAGTCGGAATATGGTTGTGCCAAGTACAAACGCGATCAAAACACCAAGCGTCCGAGTCGATTGATGACAGACGAAAATCGGCTTACGGCGAAGTTCGGGAAACTGATCTTGCGCTCGATGAGCTGCTTTGGCTGGACCTCGTCGACACATCTGTCAGACTTATCAGAGATACCTCTAGCGCTGTTGCCGATCTCGATGTGGCTGTCGCTTCACCAGACGTAAGCAAGTCTGAGATTATCGACAGTGCTCGCATAGTCTCTACCCTCCGCTCCTCTGTCCAGTTGACCTTCTCCGCCCTTCTCGCATCCACTACCATACCACCCGCAAAGACAACGACCACTGCCAACACCTCTCAATCTGTCACTTCGCGACCACCTCTCCGCCACACCAAATCCCAAGCCCAAAGCAACCCCTCGTTCCTTCGCATCCTACGCTGCTTCCTCACGCGCGCAACACATACCTACTCGCCCTCCCTAGCCCATCTGCGCTCCGTCCTCGCAGAAGTTTTCGCAGCCTACACCTTTGAAGAAACCATCCTCAGCTTAGCGAACCGTTTCCTAGATAAAGAAAGCTTCGAGCACGTCAACGAAATCACAGAGCTAAGGAAACGTGGATGGCGGCCGAGAGGGCAGGTATGTGAAGGGTGTAAGAAGCGGGCATGGGGACCCGGGGCAGGAGCAGGGAGCGCGATCTGGGAGTCGTGGGAAAAGAAGGAAGCAGAGAGAAATAGGAGAAGGTTCGAAGATGCTAATGGGGCGGAGGACGACGTTGGCGGGAAGGGTAAAGGGAAGAGGCCTAGTCAGACTGAGACCCATGCTGAAGCCGAGGAGGAGGGGAGTGATGTAGCAGGTACGCTGGTCCTCTTTGCTTGTCGACACTTGTGGCACAAGGAGTGTGTGGAGAAGGCGAGCGTTTCGGAGGGTAGTGGGGGTGAAGAGGGGGTGAAGATGCAGCAGGGGAGGTTGAAGTGCCCGCTTTGTGGATAGATTGCTGGCTGGCTTCATATGTATATATTCACGCTTGGGATAGCCTCTGCCGTTAATGGAGAAACTTTATCGGGAAATTCTATTACTCGAGGTGTCTGGTAATTTTTGTATCGTTGTAGAGTGCTTCCGAACCTGTACTCGATGACGGAGAAGGTACACTTGACTATGATGTCCTATGCGGTCTTCATCTTTAGGTGGTGATAGTCCATGGACCCCGCGCATATGCTCACCTCCACGCTAGTGTTTGTCATAGTTGGGGTTCGCGTATCACAGATGGTCATGTATAAGCCAAAGCATGAAAAGATAACGGACGAATCACATGGTTCCTGATGGGATTCGTCGGTGATATCTGTATACCCCACTGATTTGTGCTTATAGTTGACAATATGCAGTGCAACTTCATCGATAGTAGGGCGGGCCTCTTTGAAGACGGGGGCAAGGGACTCCTTGTGCTTGTCAAGTGGTTGACCATAAAGTCAACTTACAGGGTCGCAAAACGTCGGCTCGCATCTTATGGTTTTCATTGCAAGCAAAAGGCTTTAGAAAATCTGATATCAATGCTCTGAAATGCCCTTTCAAACATTAGGATGCGAATTGGTTGCATTTGGACTTTCTTCTTTTCCATACTGCTCCCCGCGCATGCACAGCTAGCTCAACGATGACCTCAACCCACGGCCACTACCTGGCTTTCAAGGGCCAGACTTCCCGGGAGACAGCCCGAACTGATCGGAACACGCCCCGAAACCACTAGCTGCGACAAGCCATACCTCTATCTATTTCCCACGCATCCGCGGAGGACTGGCGCTGAGATTAGTGGCCTCTACTATCTCCCAGTGTTTTTGCCTTGAGATGAGTGACACAACGTGGCGGCTGGCACCACATCTTGACAATTCGTCAACCCAATGTAGCGGAATACATGAACCCTTTTTGGTGCATTCGTCCCGACGATAAGCGACGAGCTAAAAGGTAAAACAGGGGGTCTTGTGCAATGCTGGGTTTGGGGGTCCCAAATACGGAGCGAGTACGTAACCACAAGAGCGGATTCACCCGAGGGTCAGACATTTAATACCTCAATGACATTAATGACATCGATTCAACCCCACAAAACATTCAATCGAAGATTTAGAACGTTTCATAACAGCTATTGTGTGGGGTACATGATCTTCATTTTGTAGTTCTGTGAACTTGAATGCCGAAAACTGCTTTGAGTTCAAATTAGACCGAGGGTTTGGACGTTGCGGTATTTAGTGAGCGACATAAATGATCCAGTAATAACGATTGACGAATAGATCTACACGCCGGCATCGGTGCGCCATGCAGTCGGATGTTATGCTACTAGTTGTCTCACCAGTGCGGCGTATCCACTAATGCACGATGAGGCTGAGTGTAATACGTGAGACTCTTGTGTGGCGTGTCCCTCGGAGTGTTCGTTGGTCGGCAGATTCACTGTGCATGACGTAGGTATACTAAACTCCCGATACTCAACAGTTTGGATGAAGCTTGTTTCGACCACGAGCGTCAGGTTCCGCGGCTGGTCGTGTCTAGGATATGGGTAGGTAACTTAAGTTTTAAACCTATCCTCAACATGTATCTATATCTTTACGACCAATCCTGCATACTCGTGTTGATGGGATTCGCATGAAACTAATATCCACTTTGATCTCTCAAACACCTCTTCATAGCTACGAACGTAGCTGGCTTAATCCTAACTCGCACGCTGCGTACGGCAGTGGCTACCCCGCATGCTCCACCATTGCTAACTGTTAATCGCCACGGTCCGGGCCTTCAGTCGGGCCTTCTATCGGTGAGTGACATTCGCGTTACGACCTGTAGGGCGTCCGATGACACTCGGATCTAATGACAGGGTGGCAGAGCTCTCAGTTACGTAGCAAATCGCGCGAGGAAGCTTTGATTATGAACTCCCAATAATTGTGTAAAAGGTGCTGCATGCGCCTGGCGCCTGGGTTTGTTTAATCTTTCACAGGTCTCGTCTGCTTCCGAAAGAAAGGCCATCATAAATGACAGCCGGATTCTCGTTGTTTGGCTCATTGAAACTTTATACTACCCTGGCCCGATAGGGACCTTGTTCAATCCCCCTCGTAGTCTGTTCTGGAGCTTGCTCACTTTGTTCACGATGCCTGGTTTTCGGGATGACGAGAAGAAATTCGATCGCAACCAAGAGAATGGTCTTCACCCTAGTACCAGCGTCGGCGTAGGGACGCAAAGACGCGCCTCACTTAGCGATGCAGTCTTCGGAGAGATCAGTGACGACGGCCCCAACTACCGCGCTGTATGGAAATTCCGTGGAATTGTGTTGACTCGAGTATTGGTTAACACTGCTTAGGTGGGCTGGAAGGGGACTGCTGTGTTGATGTTGAAGACGCAGATTGGTTTGGGTGTGCTTTCGATTCCCCAAGTGTTCCATTCCCTCGGCCTAATACCGGGCGTCATCTGCCTGCTCATCATCGCGACGATGACTAGCTGGTCGAATTACATTGTTGGTGTTTTCAAGTTGCGACACCCTGACGTGTATGGCATCGATGATGTCGGCCGTAAACTATTTGGCCGTATCGGATATGAGCTCTTTGGCGTTACTTTCGCTCTTTGTAAGTCGAAAAAATAGCTTCGAAAGTCGTGTTGCTGATTTCTAGAAAGATTGGATCTTCGTGGCCGGTTCGGGAATGCTGGGCATCGCGACCGCGTTGAATGCTCTATCTTCTCACGGTGCATGTACCGCCATTTTTGTCGCCGTTGCCGCCATCGTTGGCTTCAGTTTGGGCAGTATTCAGACGCTTGGGCGCATCTCCTGGCTTGCGTGGATTGGAGTTGTTAGTATACTCACAGCGAGTAAGTAGCCTTCAATTGATCATCTTGAATGCTTTTGGGCAACTAACACTTTTGATCAGTTTTGACTTTGACGATATCGGTTGGCGTTGAGGACCGTCCTGCCGATGCCCCTCCACCCCCGGCACCATGGAAGTCAGACTACGAGCTTTTCTCGCACCCAAAAGCAGCCGAAGCTTTCGCCTCTCTCTCATCCATTGTATTCGCTTACGCCGGTACTCCAGCTTTCTTCAACATCGTGTCCGAGATGCGCGAACCACGCCACTACACGCGAGCACTCATTGTATGCCAGGGGACCATGACTGCTGTGTATATTGCAATCGGGTGTGTTGTGTATTACTTTTGCGGATCTTATGTCGCCTCTCCCGCCCTTGGATCTGCCGGTAAAACGATGAAAAAGGTCTGCTACGGAATTGCTCTGCCGGGCTTGATTGTCAGCACAACGCTGTTCATTCATGTAAGCGTCACACTCCTAGGCAAACTTTCGTCGCTAACCTGAGACCAGTTTGCGGCAAAATACTTCTTCATGCGCATCCTTCGCGGCTCCTCTCACCTTGCACGCAATACTCCAACGCATTGGATAACCTGGATCGGTTGTACCGCCGGTAACGCCATCGTAGCCTATATCATCGCCAGCGCCATTCCGGTCTTCGGTGGACTTGTTTCCCTTGTCGGCGCTCTTCTTGGCACCTTGATGTCCATTCAACCCATGGGGTGCATGTGGCTCTACGACCACTGGCATGAACAAAGGACGTTCAAGTGGAAGTTCATGGTCGGCTGGTGTGTCTTTATGATTGTTGCGGGAACTTTCTTAACGATAGCTGGGACTTACGGATCTATCGTTGGTATTATGGACAGTTACAAAGCCTCGGGCGGGTCCTCTGCGTGGAGCTGTGCCGACAATTCGAACTCTTCGTAGGTTCTAACTGTTGATTTTTGTGGGATATCAACATCAACTTGGATTCCCACATTGTGGAGGTTGCTCTCGTTCTACAATAGATAACCTCTATATCGATTTAGCGGCATGAGACAAAGTTCAATATAAAGCTACACTTAGATGCTTTACGGAGTACTGTTTTACGAATCGGTATTCTCGATTATTTTACGTTAGGAAAATCTTCCTGATGATCTTCATGAAGGGCACCTTCGCCCGCATCACTACTCCAGGGTCTGGCTTTCCATTGAGGAACCAGTCATTGCATTCCGCCCATGCTCTATTCCCATCGCTCCCGACAATGTCTCCATGGCACGGAATGATGCGCTCGATGTCCCATTCAGCAACTCTCGTCGCATCCCGGCGCATTAAGCGATAGTCTACAACGGCTATGTAGTAGATCAAACGTTTGAACCAGACTGAGCGCGGATGCGCACGCTTCGCAAACTCGCGAGACAAGATGCCCTGAGCTGCCGATGATGGATGGTATTGCTGGAAGCCATTGTCAGCTTATATGGTGTAATCGATGTCAGGGATGAATGATCGGACATCAGATGCTGGATCTAGCGAACTTACCTCCGTACATGGCAAATTCATCATCAAATCCGACTGTATCAACGTTTTGGTTGGCTTATGATACCAGGCAACACAGTAAGTAATGAACCCCTCGAACACAACGGTCTCCAAGTCCTGCGTAAACTGATATTCATCTTCGGGGCCACCCCTTCTCCAATCGCCACATATGAAATCCCACTTTACGTCCTTTCTCTTGCTGTCTAGACCTGGTACACCAATAGTTTTTGCATCTGGCCAGACTTTCAAGTAGTCAGCAACATAGAGATGATGTCCGAGGTCAGCGGCGATCAAGTCGACACCGCCAAGGGCATTTAGCTTGGCTCGTACGGATGCTTCAAGGGGAACAGGATTCAGAAGAAGGATGCGGTTGTCGTGCAGTCGTATTGCTGTCGCACGATTCCCGACCGCAACAAACTTGCGATACCCGAATGGCGCGAAGCGGTTGAATGGCACGCTAAAGGTCGTGATGTCGGGTGCGATAGTCCGGATCACGGTCTCGGAGGTCGGCATGGTTTGCAAAATAAGCCAGCGTGAACTTCAAGTCGTCGGTACGCGTCCAGCGCGACTGACATTGCGCATCCATCGATCAGTTCGTGACGATGTCGTCACGACTTCAATGTTCTAAGCTCGAGCTATGCCCCTTTTGGCTCAACCCGATACGCGAAAGGGCGGGAGCTTTGCGCGATGGGCACCTAAGTAATAATACACGTACAAAAACCAAGCATTGTTTATAGGCAGCTGCATTTTCTACTACACCAAAAAGTTTCGAGCCTTGGTTATACAACTACCATAAACCTCAACACCCACCATATACCAACCGCACAATATACTCATTTGACTGCCTTCCCTTCATCTAGAACCTTAAACTAAAGTGCACATCTGACCCGCTGTCAGCGATGATCCTCCTCTGTTCTGAGGAAGAGCTAGGAAAGATAGCAGTCAGTCACTATACGTAATACCTATTATTGTGAACAAGTTGTTAAGCTTACATAGTCACTTCTGTGATTCAGAGTAGCACAACAAACTGTTCAGCTAAATCCGTGTTTGCAATTGCTTCCCCATCCATAAATCCATCCAAATAGCAGTCTCCAACAAGGTTGTAGTATCCGGGTGCATCCTCTCTAGGCTTATAGTCCTCCTTGACCCCATACTCCCCACTATCAAGGACACCATACGCATTCATGGGCCTAAGTCCCGCTCTTTCTTCATCGATCACGTCTGCTTGTCGCAAAATGAACGGTACTTTACTACCATGAAGGATCCAGACCTCATCTCCCGCCTTGGTTGTCGGATAACAGAGCCCTTGACCACCGTCGGTTTTAAAGTAACTTCTTCCATGAGTAGCGATCAAGAGCGTGCGGTCAAG
The DNA here is from genome assembly GCA_021596325.1 of Parafenestella ontariensis. Taxonomy (NCBI): domain Eukaryota; kingdom Fungi; phylum Ascomycota; class Dothideomycetes; order Pleosporales; family Cucurbitariaceae; genus Parafenestella; species Parafenestella ontariensis. The sequence goes on from JAKGDA010000003.1 coordinate 542,074, forward strand.
GGCAAACTCCATATCAGGTTCCCCAGTATCGATCCATGACAAGAATGATTCGAGCCAAGACATCGCCTCAGGGTTGAATCTTCTCCAGTCTGAGTCTTCAGTCGTGTCGTTTCCGGCGGATGCGACACCCCCAAGTATGGTTCTCCAGAACTTTCTAACTGCGTCCGAAGGTTGTCGGGTATCGTGACAACAGTCGATATCGACTTCTGAAGCTCGAATCCATTCCCTGAAAGTCTGTCTTCGCTGTTGAATGTTCTCTCCGTCTTCAATGGCCGAAAATACTGATGCGACTTTTCCCACACATTTCCCCCTCACCTCAAGTCCAACTTGATGAGGTTTCTCATCTGCCAAAAGGGGCCAACTCATATAATGCTCTGTTTCTGCTTTACGACCCTTAGAGGCATCAAAGCACTCATAGATCATCAGTCTATTAGATCCAATATCTGCAGCTAGCTGAGTCAAGGATGCATCAAATTCGCGTACCCACGAAGCCCATTTGTTTGCACCTGGGCCATATTCTGCGCCTATCAGACACTTCAAACTGCCCAGATCGCGATACAACATTGCACAGGTAGCATCGTAGAAGACTTCGTTTTCGGATTTGGAGTAATCGGGCGTGAGCCACAAATCAAGGTCGGAAATATTGCCGATGAGGGCTAGTAGACCGTATACTTTGTCGCGGGGGTTCTGGCATTGGCGAAAGCCGTAGGACAAGGATTGTTCGTGGATGTCGAAGTACTCGTCTTCGGCCAAGCTGTTGCGGTCGCGATCGAGTGTGAGGAAAACGGCACAGAACTCATCTAGTGCCTTTGATATTGATCCTGGCAGACTGGTGGTAGCCGGCTGGCAACAGCCCCAGGCATGTTCATAGTAGTTTGTACCACAATTCGTGATGTTCTCCAACGGTGTGTTCCATGTGTCGTATGTCACTATACCCGCCTTGGGTAGAATTACCTCTTGGACGGTCCACATGCGTGACCACCAGACGCTTTGTGCGATCTTGAGAAATCCGGCCCAAAAATCCTCGAAGTTCTCGTTTGCCTTGAACGTTAGCTCGCGTCCTTCATCACGTTCCTGGAAACATGGCCATTCATAAATATGTCGGTCTCCAGCTAAATCACGAGTGAGCTGAAAAGGATCCTGCCGTTTTGCCGAATCGTCCATCATACTATCCACTCGTCTGAGCGGCGTCTCAAGTGCACATTCGTCAGTATCACAGCCAAGCCAGATGCGAACCTGAGAACACTGCCGATATATCTGGCCCATGAGAGCCACTTGTTGTGACTTTTCCTCCATGTCATTCTGGTTAATGCATACTGCAGAAAAGGAATTGGCAAGTCAGTATTCATCATGAATGCGTTGTGCACAGGCTTACTTGCCTGCGTCTACCCACAATACAAGGGCGTTATTGGTTTCTCGCAAATGCCGGAGCGCTCTCTCGAGGTTTGACGTGACCTGGATTTGACTTCCATCCACTTCGATTGGCTTGGTGGCTTTTGGGTCACCCCAGGTGTACGACAACGCTTCATAAGTCGGATGGTCATCCAAAGATACTATGTGTAAAGCGCATTTGATCGGATCGCGGACTCCGCCGGCACGTAGGGTAAGAGTTCGAATGTTTTCAGTCAAGTTTGGTAAAGGCGTATATTTGATACATCCATCTTCAGACATTTTCTTTGTTATGGTGTTGGTAGTCGCTCTGTCGCGGGATACCTATGGTATTTCCGGATTTGAATGGACAATACAGTCGCTAGTATGTCTCTATCGAAACAATAAATGCGCGGTCCGCTGACCAATCGTCCAGAAATGCAGCTCAAGGCCAGAGAGAAAATCCTTCGATGCGGAATGACGTAGGTTGAAAGACGGCCCCGTCCTTGCCCAAGCCATCCTGCAGGAAGAGCCCTGATGTATGCAGGCAATGCTTAGCTGCATACACTAGGCCCAGCATGAAAAAAAGAAAAAAAATACACAAAAAAAGGAAAAGATATTTATTGCCTACACAAGTTCGCGCCAGCAACTCCAAGGGTGGTTGAGTTTCATCTACCTCGGAGCTCCATGAAGATGTTACTCTCTATTGACCCAGCTCTAGAGGATACACGGTCGTTCGCGGACGCTTAAATGCCGATGGTGGAATGACATCAAGTTGAGCCTCATTTACAGACCGCTTGCGGGGCGTGTTTACCAGCGCGAGACTGGTGGGGCGCAAATGGCCGACGGTTGGGTTACCATCAATATGTGGGATGAGGATTGCACCCGCATCTCCCTCCGCATTATGAAGATCATTGTGTGCGATCTCTAGATCTTGAATTCCAGCCTCGCGCCCAGCAACGATAAGCTTCTGGCGCTTATCATTTTGCTCGTGGTTGATAATTGACTCTGACAGCCGCTGAGCTGGTGCACCTACTGTAATGGCAAGACCATCGCCCTTCATTAGCATGAAGCATCGGTTCTTGGACAGGCGGAGCAAGGCAGAGATGCTGTATATGCGCTCTCCGAACGTCAATTTGCGAGACTTTCGAACCGTGCTTAAAACCTCGATATCGTATATGGACAGGGAGGAGGGGCCGAAAGCGTGTAACTGCTCCGCGATGTTTAGCAAATCCCAGCAGACCTTCTCCATTTGCTCAGGCTTATATGGTTGGCGTGCATCATCTGCCCAGCGGTTCTTGAAGGCGGGCGCACCTCGCTTGTCTTTGCACTGAGTGGTGTCCTCCATCGCGTCGAGCAGCTGGGCGACATACACAGAACTTTCTCGACTAGTCCGCGGGAAAGATTCGTCATTCTCAGGGGATCGCCAGTCCATGTCAATGTGACGAGCGGTCATCGCAGCCTCGGCTTGAGCAAGGCTGCTAAAGGCCAAAGCACGAGTTTGGGCTCGTGTGAGGACAGATAAATCGGTCTCGGCGGGGATATGCGCATGTATCGGCGACCGATGGTAACCGTATGGAGGTGATGGAAGCTTATCTGGTGTTTCTACCGTGACCTGATGGCCGCGTGTCTCATCCGTGCCTTGTGGTATTATATCGGTGTCACACAAAGCCTGATCTTGGATCTCCGGCAGAGGTGAAAGGGGGAAGTTTCGAAAGTCAGCACCAAATTCTTCGTTTGTTCGGGATCCAGATAATGGGAGGGTAGGGCCAGTGGAATATCGTGAGCGTTGATAATGGTGGTTTTCCGGAATCGTCAAAGCCGGTCCTTGAATAATCTCATCGATACCGACCTGAGAACGGGCTAGAGTCTGCTCAAACCCGTCCTGAATGACTCCAATTGAGCCCTGTGTTGCGTTAGATACACGGTGTAACACATCAGCAGCAACGATCTCTTCCATGCCTAAATGCAGGTGGTCCTGGGTGAAGTATACACCACGGTCATCTGCACCATCGAGCACAGAAGGTACGTCCATCAAGTTCTGCATCTGAGTGTCGAAGTCGTACGTCATGTCAGGAAAATTGAAATCCAACCAGGAGTTGTTTGTGACGGTATCGGACGGAACGTCGCGTTGCGCCAGGTGGTTGACGGGGTTCGAGGCTGCTTCGGGGTTTTTCATGATCAGCGCGGTGAGTTGGGGATCGATTCTGCACTTCTGGGAAGAATTGAACAGAATATATGTCTAGACGCGCGCTGGTGTGGGTGAAATAGCAAGGCATGGCTGTGAAGCTGGGTTCCTCGCTCAAGTCTGGACGCCCACCTGGTGACCTTATAATGCCTACTCGTGTGAAGGAGTCTGGGTCATCAGGATTCATAGCGAATTCGCTCAAGAGACCTGGTAATAACTGACAAGTGCTAAGATTCTTCACACGTCCATGGAGACCTAGTTCCCATACAGTGCACGTGAGCAATGGCAGAAGTAAAGGAGATATTCATTCCAGTATTACTGGGAAGTTACTAAACAATTCTAAACTTGTGTGGAAACATCGTCACAGTGACTGTTATTCTCGTAGACACTCAAGACCGACTGTTCACAATGCTAGGGTGAAGGGTGTAAAGAAGTCAGCCGAAACTATCCTTTGCGGTCACTTCGACAATCTTGCAAGCATATAATCGTCAGAGAACGTTCCGGACCTTTAACAATTTGGGGATGGAGAGCGAATGGGCGGGCGTGGTTTGGAAGATACTCGTGCGCGCTTTCGGGAGCGGTCGGAGGTGTCAGATGCTGGTGACGATGGAACGGCCTCACCGTTTGTGGAAGGCGTATCTTGAGCCGCTAGCTGAGACTGTGCAGCGTTCATGGGACTGTCGTCAGTGAACTGGTCGTTGGTGTTCTTTATAGACGACTCCGCAACCTCTCGCTCTATTGTCGGTTAGCACATGCATCGAGAGTTATCATTCTTAAGCTTTGAACCTACTCCGCTTTTCGCCAGTCTGACTAGGCTGGTTTTCCTTAGCAAAAGCTATTTGCGTGGCCTTAGTCTTGTTGGCCACGAGATTATTGCGTGCTGAGCTCAAAGCCTCCTGGGGCGCGCCAACTGTTGTTTCCAACGCCGAACCCTTGATGATGGTATCGGCGCGGGATTTGAACTCGGATACGAGCATACAGATTAGACTGATGCGCTGCTCAAAGGTAAGTCCAGCCGACTGCTTAATACAAACCAAGTAGTTGGCATCTTGGATAGACAATGCAGTCGGGCCTTCGCGGTGAAGACGCTCAGTCAAATCCTGTAATTAGTTAGTTTTTGAACGTTCGTTTGAGGTGGCTGTCACATACCAGAATTTCCCAACATGTAGACTCCAGAGCCGCGTCCGTGTATTGGCGCTTACCAGCAGTAGTCCAACGAGTATCGAACGATTTGCTGTCGGTGTCCTTGGCGCGCGAGGTATCTTTCAGTGCGCCAAGGAGCCTGCGGACTACCGCCTGCCGCTCCTGTAAGGTCTGTGGGATGCTAGCATCAGGCGCTGGCGGCATCCAATAGGTGGGCAGCTGCTTGATTCGCTCCTTCGCATCTTCCACAGCATCGTCCCGAGTTGCAAAGAGAAGATCAGTGTTCGAGTAATCCGGTAGCGGAGTCGCTGCAAGCTCCTCAACTAACTTCTGCCACTTCATGCCAACAGTTCTCGGAGTGCGGTTAGCCCTGGAAACAGGCTTCTCAACTTTGTGCCGAGGAGCCTTGACCTTGGTAGGAGTTGGGTTGGATTTCGAAGCAGCTTTGGGCTTGCGGGTCGTTGCTGTCATCCTCGGGGTTGCCTTAATCTTATTTTTATTGGAGACCGAGCTACCCATGTGAGTGGCGGGTTTCGTCTCTGTGGCCGAGAAAGATTGGTGTGGCTCCCGATCTTGTTCGGTTGGTGTACCCCGACCGTCTAGTGCCAGATATCCGGTACCCGCTGCTGGCACTGCGGGAAACACTCCCTGAGCTTGTTCAAACCCCCAAAGAGCCGGCATATGGCGATTGCCACTCTGGGCCTGATGCCCAGCAACAGGATGGCTGTGACTTCTGTTGGCGTCCAGTTCGATATGGGGGTTACCACTAGTCATATTAGCTTTCGATATGAGATACACAATTGTTCTGCACCTACAAATTGCTCGGGTCACGAGAGGCACTTTGTGGAGCCGCAAAAGACGGATCAATGGTAGGAGTTGAGGCCCCGTATGAGGGTGCGAAAATCTCCGGAGACGGCATCTGGGACGGACCCGACAGATGCGCGGGGCGTGAAAGGAAACCAAAAGAGTTGTATTGAGGCATCTGTTGCTCAGTGTACTCAAAACTACGATAGTCGGGACCTGCTAGGAAGTTCGGAATATCGCCATCCGATGGAAGTCGGTATCCCTGCTGGTAGCCCCAGTTCAAAGACGTAGCCAGGCTACCGACATTTGTTTCGCTCTGGGGGCCCAAATAGTTGGAAGCGGATTCCCGGCCTGAGTCTGAACAAGCGCGGGACGCCAGATCACGAGGCGTTTCACGATGAAATTCGGGTATATGAGCTTGGCGAGGACCAAATCCATGCTGCGACATCATGGTCTCCTGATGATCTCCATCGTGGGTTGCGCCAGGTGCAATGTTATTCGCTGCAGTGTTGACGATCGGGGGTGGTGGCTGGAAAAGAGAGGGGGTACCGTTCGTCGGGTCGTACAACCGGATATTTTCTTGTTGATTCGACATATCGGCGCACTGCAGGGCACAGGTTTAAGTTCCTGACTAAAGCAGGGGTATATGTGGAAGATCCTGTGGTTGACCTGGTGCTTTCAAGTTGACAACCGTCAAAGTTGAGTGCAGGGTGTGTTGAAATGTAATTCCGGTGGAGACAACCCGTCAGTGCCATTATAAATGCCCTGGGGTATGATGGTAAGGCCTTTCCCCGACCAACCTGCAGCCAAGAGCACGGGCCACAGGTGCGGGTGGATGCCCAGGGAACGCGACCCATTGCGCAATGTCCTGGCTAGGCAGTCGCGCACGCAGTGATTTCATTCACCCATTCTGAGATCAGGATGGGAGACGCTTGACCGAAATGAGGGTTTACTATGGTGAATGAGTAGCATGTGCTATGTTATATACCACGATTAGGAGTTTGTTTGTGTGTAAGCCATAGGTAAGCCAAAGTGCAAGGGGCGGGACTGCCAAAGCCTGATACAATGGCTAATTTGATTTCCAGTTCACCAACGGTGATGTCGAACTGCATACAGCTACCACGCGTTTGGATAGTGTTCGTTACGAGGTAAAACTGCTGAGCGTCGGAAGAGGGAGATTTTGCCCAACGGCCAAATCCTAGAGATCGACCTCAAGGCCATCAAGCGCTCCGGTTATAAAGTTCCGCCCTCTTTCCGAAAGATATTTGAAGCTCGACGGGTACAACCATGAAACAAGGTCCTTATAGTCTTTCGAGTGATGAGCAACCGATGAGGAGCGTAGGTCGCCTCCACGCGCTTGCGTAAGTAGATGTACCGCCGAAGTACTGGTGCCCCTAACATAACTGCTTCATGATGAATTCGAGCCAACTGGCTTCTATGTCTTTCCCCATTCCCAAGCTCTTTACAGGGTGCGATAAGTCATTTGTGTGATGGCAGGCGGGTTGAAAGCGCCAAGTTTCTAACCCCAAGGTTAAAAGTGTCCTTCACTACGTTTCGATGTCTCATGAAGAACGATTCGAATGGGGATGTTGGGGCGGAGGTAGGATAGGAAAGGAGTTGTCGTGAGCGGCAAAACTCACGCGTGGTTGCCGAATAGTAACGTTAGCGGCTTGGCAGCAATGATGCCATCTTTCCATTGCTCAGTCTTCTCACGCTCACTTGACAGCGAACAGCGCATATTTTTATAGAAAATATATCGGGGGCTCAATGTAGGTGCTTGCTCCGCGTACTCGATGACCATTGCGCATGACTGAAATCGCTCGCTTGCTCAATTGTCTTTTTCCCCAGGAAGCGGATTGTTACCATAGTTCGAGTACACAAAACGGGGCAGCTAAGTAGCAAGTGTACCATGCCATTAGAATATCACGGTCTCGCGGTACGGCCTGCAACATCTATAGTCACGGATTTCGAGGGGATCAGCCCCATTTTGGGCAGTCAGCAATGAGCGAGATCTCGATGGGAGCATGTCGGATGCCTAAGTCCCGTCGGGCTTCACTCGAGAACGTCAAGAAACAACTTTTCAAGTTATAAATATACTCGCATTTCCAATCAATCCCGACTCGTGTACCAAGTATCATCCTGTCTGAACCCCTAAACCAAAAAGGCGGGCCATGCTGTCACCATCAGAGTACTCAAGACAGTTACAGGCACGAACGCCTACTGTTTTCTAGAGCCCCTCTACCATACGCGAAATCGGTCGGCGTTCACTATACCAGTGTTATGCTAGAGATGGTCGCAAGCGCTGAGATGAAAACATCATGCTCAAAATTGCTACTCTTCATCCTCCTTCTCGGCTTCGAAACGCTTCCTATCCCTCCACGCATCCCGTTCCTTCTGCTTCTCTGTTTGAGGCTTCCAGAGCTCTCGCAAGTGCTTCACCAACTCATCGTCAAAATAAGTCCATGTCTCCGGCACCTGACCTTCGTCCCACCTAAAGGTCGATAGCGTTGTCTTCATATAGTCCGACTCATTACTCGACGTCGTTGACTCCCAATCATCATCGTCCTCATCTCCAGTTTCCACGAGATCAGCATACTCTACCGGGCGCTTATCTTCCGGCAATTTCATCAACTCGAGCCGGGTCAACCTGTCCATTTCTTCCAACAGCCAGGGTATCATAAGATGGAAGTCTCCAGTAACCAAGCTATAGGAGTGTTTGAGAATGGGATGACTGAAGGTCATTGCGCCCAGGGCATACCGCGTTCTTGGGTCTGTATCCTTAACCGTGATCTCAAACGTCGAGGATTCGATTACGACATCTGGGGTCAGTGGCCTGATTGGTCCGAGGCAAGAGGTATCGAGGGAAATGGTCCATGTACGCTCGTCTCCGATACGTCGGATGCGCGTGACTTCGTTGCTCCTGAGATCGTTCATCTTGATATCGTGGTAGGACATGCCTCTCAGCTGAAAGTCATCATGGTATAGACTCTTGACGTGATTCCAGAACCTGACATCAGCTTGCGGGCGTCCCAGCAGATTCCGTAGACGATAGCCTTCGTTCTCGATGAATGTAACCTTAGGGAACAGCGCGTAGGCTTTATTCCAGGTAATGAAGTTCATTGCGGCTGTGGTTGGGGCTGAGTCGAGCAGTTGCCAAATAACCGAATCTGCACAGATATGCAGCTGTATGCGGAGAAGTCTACCACTTCTGTTCTTCTTCTGATAGACTCTGGCGGGCTCATCGTTGCAACAACTTGACCATCCATCGGACTCGATGTGCTGGGATAGGGCGGTGAGGGGCTTCTCCAGCTTGTGTTGCTGGTACTGAATGTAAATATGAAGCACGTTCGGGACGTCTTGGAACACTAGTGTATCATAGCTCCCACCATCTGCTAAGAGCTTATCTAAGCCATCAACCAGGATCGTCTCGTCGCCTTGAAGCTTGTTTGCGAAGAACTTCCGCGCAAAATCATCTCCAATTACCGCACCAGTTTGAGCTTGGATCTGTCTGAAAGCTTTTGGATCTTTGAAGAACTTGAATAGCTTAGCGTTAATGTTGAAGCACGACGACCGGAGGCCATCCTCCAATGCATCATGAACGTCCTTGGATACAAGTGACAAAGCCGTGAAGTCCTCCGGGCATAGGTGCGAGAGAATGCTCTCCTGAACAGGGGGAAGCCATTGAGAAAGTAGATACGCTAGATTCATTGGCGGAGACGTGTGGCTGTGGGAGTTAAATTGAAGTTCAAGGAGACCTCGGTTGAGCTTCAAGGAATAGGTCGCTGAGGTTGGTTGTGGTTGATATAAGGAGAGAGGAATAAACTAAAATAGTGCTGGGGCCTGCACATTGTGGAGTTACCAAGTAGAAGTGAAAGGGTTTCATACAATGTGAACTCAGGCCTTGCCAAGGAGGATGGAATTCCCTCGACTACACATTCATTAAAGCAAGCATTCAAACTGCTTGAGTATCTCATCGTAAGTGTGAAAATCTAAATACTGCTTTTAAGTATCCTTCATCAAGTCTCCGATGGCATCTGCTCCCACCCCACCACCTTTCAACTCCTTATTCGTAGCCTGGATCAACACGCGCCTATAACTAGTCAAGCTCGGACTTCCATCATCTGTGACTTCGAGGATCAAGTGTAACAACTGTCCTTTCTCCACGGGCTTTCTGCTCATTAACTCGACTGCACACTTGTCCGGTGGCGGAAGCGTGACTTCGACTTTCCGGCCCTCGTCGTCCAGGTTCTTGATACTCAACTCGGAGACTTCGGCGGAGACCCACCATTGTGTGGCAGTCGGCTCGCGGTAATGCCACCACTTGAATGTAAGCTTGCTGCCGTCGGGATCATATGTGCCAGTCGCGTCGAGCGTGACGGTGGAACCTGCTTCGGCGTCGATGCGCACTGGTGTAAGGCCCTTGGCATCATTGATGATTACTACGGGGTGGTGGTTCGCCTTGCTGAAGTCGGACTCCATACTCCACTTGATACGGGCTGCGAAGTCGTTCTGGAAAGCGTCGCGCCAGCGCCAAATCGTGGCATGGTTCGACACGTATGTTCTATCGCCAACTTTGACGTGGTCGACGGCATCGCTAAAGTGGTTGCTGTTCAGCCCCTCGGCACTTATATCTGTGCGTACGTAGCGCCCTCCCCAGGATCCGTAATCAGGGCACTCTGGTACGCCGAGGCCGTTTTGAATGAGGTAGAGGAACGTGGGGGTGTCGCCTTCGGGGATGAATAAGTAGTCCGGATATGCGCTGCCGAGCGGACCGATCTGAATATTTTCCTTGATCCAGCTCTTCTCCATTTTCGTGAAGTCTGGGCCGCCATGATCGAAACCATAATACCTATCGCCGGATATACCAGTCCAGGCAGCCATGCCGTATTGGTTCCAACCGTGTATGGAGGCGATGTAGAAGACATCAGGAAAATTGTTGCGGATCCAAGCTCCCGTGTCGTCCTGGTCTGAAATTGCATATACGCGTATCCGTGAGAGCAGGCGTTTCGAGTCCTCTGGGGCATACTCATCATCGATCTTGAGGAGCGCTTGAGCAAGCGTGTTCGTTCCGCCCCAGCAAAGAATCCACAGTGGCTGTGACGATGGTGCGATGATGCGATCGTAAAGCAATTGACCACCAGAAGACAGCGGAGTGTCGGTGCCGACAGCAGACATGCCGTATGTCTTGTCCTTGTCAGCGCCATTCATACACGCGACATAGGGGAGTCACGCAGATTATGGAGACTGAGCATACCTCAGCGCCCTTCTTAATCAGGCTCTTCATGTGTTCCGCAGTCGGATACTGCCAGTCTGGGTGCACATGCTTATTCAGATTCTCCACTGCGCCAGCATACGCGTCGATGATCTTCTCCATGTCCTGTGGACACACCTTATTCTTCATCCATGTGCTGGTACATGCCACCAACCCCTCCGTCTCGAACTGATTGGAGTAGAGCAGGTAGCGGCAAAGCGACTCAGCATCATCGGGCTCGTTCGAGATATCTGACAGAATGAAGACGCGGGGCTTTAGAGCGTACGTTTGAAGCTTCTCGGTTGCCATACTGACGAAAGAGGAGTATGTAGGTCGGAGAAAAGCCAAACTTCCCAGAGAGCGCGTTTCAGCCCTTCTTATGTTGTTCTACGGTCCTCGTTACTCAATGGTACACAAAAGCCAGCCGAAGTTGTGCCACGGAGTCTTACAATGTGGGGGGGGGCTTGTGTAACAAATCGGGCAGATTAGGCACTTCCTTCCGTCTGGAGCGATGTCGGCTGCACCTTCCTTCCGCAATTTCCCCGCAAGTGTTAAGGGTCCACCAGCCACTTGGCAGGGCGACTTGATGCCCCCTTACCCTCTATACAGTGTAAGATGTAGATGATTCAAGGACGTTTTGTGGCATTTCTGTGAATTGATGGGTCTCATGGCGATCAGCCCTTCCATCGTTGAGGCTGAGCCCCTTCCGGTCTCACAGCCATGCATGGTATGACGTATCGACAACTGTTGCCCGGCAGCCCCAACACCAGACCCGAGTAAGGGTATATCGAATACGCGCTTACCACAACGTATGCCAAGTGTCAGATGCGCTTTTTGATGGGAAGTATATGGTAACCTGACACAGCCTTCTGGTTTCTGGTTTCTTGTTCCTCCCAATTTCTGCACGTCCCATCCAGGTTCTCACCACGCGGAGCACAGTGATTTCCATTCGAAAACGAAACCGCCATCATCATAGCTCGTGATGGCTTCCATCCACGCCAAAATCCAAGAAGCAGCAGGCAGAAACGCACAGCTTCTCGAGGGTTTACATGAGACCGACGGCACCCCATCTCAACTCCAGCAACAAGATGCCTACATCAAGGACCTTGATGCGCAGATCACCAACACCACCAAACGCGTCAACGACTTGAAGAAAAAGACTGCGACCGAATTAAAGGACCACGAAAAATATCGCGACTCTACAGTCCGGCGTTTCGCGCACAAGGCTGCCGGGCGCAAAGAGAAATTTGCCGAAAAGGCCGCAAAGGAGGAGAAGGAGTATTTTGATGCGATCCAGTCACAGAAAGCAGCCGAAGATGAACTGGCCTATGTCAGACAGCTGAAAGCCGAGGCCGACACTCGCAAAACCCAACTCGAACAGCAAGTGCAACGCCACACGCAGCTGCAGCAAGAACTGGATGCGCTATACAACTCAATATTCGCCGGCTCTACTCCTGAGTTCCCCGACGAAGACCAGAAGGAAGACGCATGCAACGCGGCGCATCACGATGTCCAACGGTCGAACCAACGTTTGGAGCGAGAACGCCACATCCTCTTCCTCCTCGGCCAAACCTCGCTGAAACTCTCGGAAGCAAGAGACTCGCTCGACGGCGCGCACACCATGTCGCAATCCGATCTCTGGGGCGGCGGAGCCTTGGCGGGGATGCAGAAACGCAACTTCCTCGAGCGCGCGGAATCTTCCATCCAGCAGGTGCGCATGCTGCAAGAACAAGTCATGCAAGTGGCACCTGAACTTCCTAGCTTGGGTCAATTGCAGATTGCCATGGGGAGCATATGGAGCGATATGGTGTTTGACAATGTCTACACGGATATGCAGTTGCATCAGCAGGTCAAGGATAGTATGCAGCAGGTCGATCGCGCGGGAAATAGATGCGGCGATATCATTAGGGAGCGAGAGAATATCGAGCAGAGGCTGAGAGGCGAGGTGCAACAGGCGAACGAGCGCTTGCAGTATGCTCGTCTCGAACTACAAAAGGCGAGAGAAAACGCGTTTAGGAGGGTGCTTGAAGGCGAGCAGGGCGGCTCTGGGTTAGGGAATCCTCCACCTGGTGACATGCCGCCGGGCTATGCGCCCCCGGCTGGTCCACCACCAGGTTATTCAGAGTAATTCCGATGTAGCGTAGAATGCGATGGCTCATTGGGTAGTACACATGATGAATGGAATAACGAATTATGAGGGGTAGCACACGACATTGTCGATGTCTTTCCAGAGAATAACAACATTGTGCGCCTAGCACGGTGCCATTACTCGAGGAAATTTCATCAGTCTTTGACGCTCTGAACCCCGATGTTGTCTTGCTGCTTGACTTATGATTAATTGATCGTATGGAATGCGCCTGCATGCTGAGTTGTGAACGCGCTCGTAGGCAATATGACTGATCATATTTATATTCATAACCCATTACCCATTACTCAAGTGCTACTGTAAATCCTCCCAAACTCAAGTCCATTCCACCCTCGTACCTAGATGAAGGCATCCGCAAGGTAGCTCTGGAAGTTGCTATCCCTAAAAGACGGCGTCGCACTACCAAAATCCGTGGTCTCAATCGCATTCCTCGCCGCATCAGTCAAGCTCTCCCACGCAATTAGCGGCTGTTCTCCACCCTGCTTGTCCGTTGGGATGAGCTGGTGGTTAACAGGCCAAATGCTGATGTAGCCAATCTTTGGCTTCGTGCCGGAAAAAGGAGGCGACGTCTCTTTTTGATACTCACCGTGCGCTGAGATGGCGACGCCGCGTACAGTAGCTGTCTCGGATTGAGCGCTGAGCCAAACGACGATGTTTTCCCAGTCGTGACGGTGTCCGAGGCCGGAGGAAGGTGAGTCTTTGGCCATGTACCACGAGTACATGATGGCGTAGGTGCCGTTGTAAGGGCCTGAGCGGGCGTAGATTTGTCCTGTTGAACTGGAGCATCCGCCGTTGGGGTCACCGGAGGTTGCAAGACCGCCGCTGATGTACTTTATTAGTATTTTGGTGTCGACAATGCTCTAAGAATGATTTAAAACTACGTACCCAGTATCGCCCGCAGCGTTGACAGCGGGAAATGGCACGCAACCATTGTACACTTCGAGGAAGGGCTTGTACTTGAGATAGAGCGTTCCCGCGATGCCCGAGGGAACTGTTTGCGGGAAGCCTACGACGGCATCGTGCGCGATGACGGCTCGCTTCGTCAGGCTGATAGGTGAAGCGAGGATGCAAGTCGCAGCTGCGAGGAGCTGGACCGAGAGGTAATGAAGGTTGATCAACATCGTGACGTTCTCGTTGGCGAGGCGATGGCACCGACTCTTCGACGTTTTCGAGGTTGAAGGGGGATATCAACGGGGAGTGGTGGAAGTGCAGGCGACTGATCTTGTTCTTGCAACAGTTTCACGATGGGCCTGTGGAGACTCTTATGCAAACGCCTATGAGATTCCGTCTGCGCTAATATCGTGCCTTTCTCGAACCTCTAAGTTCACTCTTCCAAAACAGGACTTTCACGATGCAAGCAGCCACATGCACCAAGGGCACATGCTCCTATTTAGCATGAACTATTGGCCATGCGTCACTGAGCAAGCATTTTGTTTTATCGCCGTGGTCATTCAAGGTTTCAACAATAACGGCAAGGAACAGGTGTAGGACTGCGTCTTGTATGTCGGAGCAAGCTTCTATGGTGGGATAGCTTAGGGAAGATCGACCAAGTTTAATATCAACGTTATGCGAGCCCTTGCCCAAATGATCGAATCGGGTGAAAGACGCGTGGTCGGCGTGCATGGGACATCGTGAGGGATTGGCTAGTGGGCCGAGCCTAGTCTGAGACTGATTAGGCAGGTGCCGGGGGAAGCCTGGGTGTTTTGCAGACACAAGCGGAGTAGGAGATGGATATGGTCTTGACGAGAGAACGTGAGAGATAGAGATGGTTGATTGGAAGTTGGAACGTACCTGCAGGCACGGGATGTTATTGGACGTGGTAGCATTGCATTGCACGCGCATCTACACACCCGGAATTCTTACCCGTATCGTCTCCAGACTGTACCTCTCTGCCCTGTTGGCGGCGTTTCAGGGCCCGGCAGAATCTCACGTAGCATGTCATTGATATCCAAGCCGTGCTCTTGACACTCTTGCCACTGCCGTGGGTAGCCCAGGCTGACCTCTTCGAAGCGCGTATTGTCGACCCAGTCTGTCCTCCTGATGTGTAAATGACCGCTGATGACGATTTTGGCATTGTACTTGTTGTGCCAATCCTCTGTCTTCTTTGTGCCACACCACAGGGAAAATCGCGGCACCTTGACGAGCTTCACGAGGTCTTCTCGCAGCGGCCAATGTCCGACAATGATCAGCCTGACGCCGGGATGCGCTGCGACTGCTGCTGCGAGTTTCTTTTCCGCCTTTGCGATGAGCGCATTGCACCATTCAATGCGTGATGCGTACGGGTCAGGGTGCAGCAGATGCTCATCGGTAGCTTCTATGCCTTCTTCGCGTGCCCATTCAAGCGCATTCTCGAGCTTCACATGATCGGGGCGGAAGCTGTAGTCATACAGCGTGAAGATGGGCGCAATCAAGCAAGGCCCTCCTTCGCCCTCCCACAGCGTGTATTCATCTTCGGGCGTGAGTATGCCAAACTCTCGCGCCACGTCTACGCACTCCATGTACTTCTGCTCTCCTCTCGCGCCATGCTCCTTCTGTGAAGGCAGCGTATACAGTTCGTGGTTGCCCGGCACCCAGAACACCTGCCTAAAGCATTCTGTAGCCTTCGCGAAGGCTATGCGGCAATGCTCAGCAGACTCGCCCACGTCTCCACACAGTATGAGGTCGTCGTTGGGGTGCGGTAGAAGCTTCTCGAGAGCTTCGCGGTTGCCCTTGAACGATAGGTGTATATCGCTGATGGCCCAGAGCCGGCCAGGCGGGTGCGGCGCGTCAGGCGGCGTGAACGGCGGGGTTGGTGATTTGGCGTCCTCCGCTGTTGCGATCAGAGGGTCCATTGTGGCGCAGTTAGACCATTCATGGACCTCTGCTTCCCCAAAGGATATACGATAGATACAACACTCCCTTGTGGGAGAAGTTGCAAGCAAACATACACTCACATTGAAGGACACGATAGCGATGGGCATGCGTCATCGCTTACAATGAGCACAGACCAAGCATCTCAATACGAAGAATCAGGTACATTATTGGATTGGCAGTACCAAAGTATATGCGTCGTCACTCCACAACCCCTCACGGCTTGCCCCCAGCCTGCGTATTCAAGAACTCGTCCGAAAACTCATAACTCACATATCCTTTGGGATTCTTCATGTCATAGAACGCCGCTCTCTCGTACGGCGCGAACTTGATCCCCGTCTTGACCTTAAACACCAAATCCGGATTCGACGTGAAATAGCGCCCAAAAACAATGACTACGTTCTTATCCTTATATGTTTCTTCGACGGCCTGGTACGCGGTCTCAGCCACGAATCCCCCCGCTAATAGCACAGGTCGCGAGGTACCACTCCATGCTTCCACCAGAGGTTCATTGGTTTCCTCCCGAAGTGTCGAGGCTGTCTTGTTGATGTCTGGGCCTTCCACATCGCCAACGATGCGAGGCTGAATCAGATGCAGATACGCTAGTCCCATCTTTCCGAGTTCCTTAACAAGGTATTCGAACTGGGGCATCGGATCTGCCATCCTCATGCTCTGAAAGATGCTCCATGGGCTAAGCCGGATAGCAGTTCTTTCCTCGCCAACCGCGTCAGCAATTGCTCTTGCAATCTCGAGCGCAAGGCGCGAGCGATTCTCAATACTACCACCCCACACGTCGCTGCGCTGATTGGACGTGTCTTGCGTAAACTGATCGATCAGGTACCCGTTCGCGCCATGGATCTCGACGCCATCGAAACCAGCTCTCTCCACGGCATTTCGAGCCGCGGTGGCGAAATTTGCAATGATACGACGAATCTCGGAGTCGCTAAGCTCTAGCGGCGTTGCAGATGCGGAACCGATGGGTATAGCGCTTGGCCCGACAACGTCAAAACCTTTCTGAGCCAAGAATTCTGCGACAGCAGCCCGACCGAAGTGCACGAGTTGACAGAAGATGTAGCTTCCCTTGGCGTGCACAGCGTCAACCACTTCTCGCCATGCTTCAACCTGCGCATCGGACCATATTCCTGGCATGTTGGGCATGCCGATGGCGTCCGGCGAGGCCATGACGGCTTCGGTAAGGAGGAAGGTACCAGGAACAGAGGCCCGTTGAGCATAGTAGTCTTTTACGAATGGAAGTGGTACCATGTCGTCGTCTGCGCGGAAACGCGCCATGGGAGCCATGGCGATGCGATGTTGGAGGGTAACATTGCCAAGCTGCAATGGTTGGAAGAGTCTTGAAGCGTCTGTGGCTGCCATGGTGTCAAATAGGAAGTAGAAGCTGAATAAGAAGTAGATGCTGGATGAGCTACCATGGACAGAACATGAAGACTATATATACTCTCCTGAGGCGCGACATGATCCGGGACATGCTTCATGATTAGTGTCGCTATACTGCGTCGCATGATGAATTGATAATCGGTGTCTTGGTAAGCTATAGTTCATTTCATGTTAGTTTTGCAGTGATGTGGGTCGAGCTGCTGAAGAAAGATGTAGACTAAAGTCAACGTTCACTCGCGCGACTATGTTTGTAGTGTTAGTCGAACGGATGATGCCTAGTCATGGTGGTGGAACTCCGCTGTGCACGGACTGGCTGTTCAGTAATATTTGCTTTGGGCCAAGGGGCTAGTTATTAATTACAAGCAGCAAAAGACCCACATACTAGCGTAGCAAAGTACCATAGCACGCGGTTACCAAAATAAAGCCGACTCTAAAAAGGGCCTGCTTTAAAAGCTACAGAACAACAATGCGCCTTCTTTTTAATCCTCTTTCTTAATCTAGAAAGAAAGAAGAATATATAAGCTTTATTTTAATATATTTTTTAAGTAATAATTCTCTACTATAATAAAGGGAGGAAGGTTTAAATAAGAGGAGGTTTTTAGTGTTCTACTATTTTTCGCTTATTTTGGTGAGGTTTGGAGTCGGCATTATTTTGATAACCGCGTGCATAGGTACCGTTCCATTTGCACAGACTCGCGTGCTCCCACGTACTCATGTCTGAATGCACAAAGAGTAGCACACAAAAATTATAATAGGGGTCCGCAAACGGTAAAGAATACATACTAATCTGAACATGTAGTACTTCAACTGTTTGGCCTCACACTTGTTCCCAGCCCATAATCGCGGAGTATGTTACTCTGTTACATGTTCAAGAGGCCGGTACGTGATAATGATATACAATATATAGTTTGTTTTCTACGATTATCTTGCATATAGACGACAATACTAAGACTATAGTTATGAAACTTTTGAATTTTGAGGTAAGGACAGGATCATACTGTGCTGGCACACGCGCTGGCAAAGAATGTAGCAACTCTATACAGCACGGCGCACCTCGCACCATTTCGCGACGGCACCGTCATCAAACACTACCCCCTCTTCTCAAACTTCGTATAAGCCTCCGGAACATCCGCCGCTGTCGACCCGTTGAACGCATATGCAACCAAGTCATTCAATAGACTATCCTCAATATCCGCAATATGGTACCTCGTCCCATCCGCAAGGAACACCTCGTCTGGCTTCACAGATGACGTGCACGTCTGCCCAGCGGCTTCAACATCACACGCATCTGCGCTCCTCTTCTTCCCACGGAAACCGTAGCCGCCACCAGTGTACCCACGGTCCTTGAGACAGGCAAAGTTGCTGCCGGCCAAGTTTTGCGTCGTCTTCGCTGGACCGCAACGATTGTCGCCCGACCGCGTGTGGCCCCTACACACGATATTCCAGTTGGTTGGTACGCCGTAGAAGCCAACGGAACCAAGGAGTCCCTGGTCTGCTCCGCAACAGGTCTAGTGAGATAGGTATATTAGGAGCTGTATGAGACTCGCAATGAGAGGGTGCAGAGAGGAGGATAAGGGGATGTGCCTACGTCGGGGTTAAGGGCGAGACACGTATAGCCACCACGGTCACAATTGCTGCCACCGTGGAGGCGGACATCTATTGCAGAAGCTGCAGCGGCAAGGCCGAGGACGATGCAGAGGTATTGCAAATTGAATAGAGGAGATGATTGATTGTGAAGTAGGTAGAGTTCGAGTGGCAGTTCAAAGTTTGATGCGATGATGGAGCACTACTCAACTAAATCTCCTGCCTTTATATACGCTGTCTAAATTCAAGCTCGAGACTTGTCAGGCGGTTTCTTACAGCACCAACTTTTGCGCTTGCTCTGAAGAAACGATGCGCAAAGAAAGGGGGTTAAGTTGTCTGTTCTAGTGAACGCAAGTAAGAAGTCGCCTTGCCCGTAACGCTCTGATCAATACATGTACCATAGGTACAGTAAGACTCCACCAGCTACTCTTCAACTCAATAAAATTTACGGACTAGCAAACCTATCTTCGCCGTGTTTGTACAGGCTAGCGCGGAGGTGTCTCCTTGTACTGACAGCTGAGACCGCACAGCATACTTCATACAGCTAGTAAAGACCTTGGAAGTAACAGTTGACCCAAGTGAACGCTAGTGGGGAAGTCGGCGGTCGCCGAAATACGTAATTTCATCACATTCAACAAATCGCGCACGAGTATCTTGATGCCGAGGAAACTTCTCTTGCAGTGGAAAAAGTCAAAGCTGGCAGTGTAAACCCACAGTCTACAGTAAAAACAGTGAAAATCAGGAGCCGGGCAAGGCTGGGGCGAGATACGTGCCTGCATATGGTACCAGACGCCCTGCATTAGCGTGCAGCCATTGCCGAGCCCTATTTCAGCCGCACACATGCTCAACATAGGACCCTTACATGGAGTGAGATCATGCGTTTTTCAAAGTACGGTTAGGAAGCGTGAGTACGTGCGGTGGCTAGTGGTTTAAAAGGGCCTATTTAGGCAGTTCAATTAAGGTACGGGGCGTATTTGATACTAACTAAGCGGTCTGGAGCTCGTTGGTCCTCGTAAAGACTTTAGTGGGAGTTATTTTCATCGTCATTTAAGCCCTGTACCATGTACACTAATTTTGCTAGGAGTCTGGTCGCCTGTGTGCATGTACGAGTTCACCTATCACAGAGAGTTAAAGACAGAAGTCTTTCTCGAGCGCCCTCGCCCCGCGAAGACAAATTGCTTCAAGACTGACACTTTAGTGTATTGCCTCAGCCTCAGAATGCTCAATCGGAAGCGGCTTTTACGCCTTGATACTCTCGCTCCGGCAAACGGCAGATAGTTATACCAATTTGTCAGCAGTGTCCCGGGCTGTGGATAGGGCCTATCGTTGACGCCTGCCTCTAACGAGGACTTTCGATCACTACCTACCATAGTACCGGTTGCCTTGAAGCTCGCTCGTTGGAAGTCCATTGCAGTCGAAGTTGAAGTCTAATTGATGAGAGCGCGGGTGCGCTCTTCTATTGTTCTGCTAGGCAGTATAATGTTACGTGCTGTAGCTACCATGGTTGCTTTATAAAATCTTCCGTTATTATTACTGCAACACCGCTTCTACTATTTACTAATAGCTCTGGCGAGCTATAAACCATCTTTTTACCCACCACAGTATTAGAACGTAGTAACACTATACAGCACGGCTACCACGATCACAACACCGAATGTTAAATACTTCACTGTGTTCATTGGCAACAAAGAGCATTGGGAGAATCTCAGAGATCCCATCATCTATGTAATCTCCTCGCTATCTGTGCCCGCAAAATGTGAAGGTCCAAGACCGTGTATCGTACCTAATGTTAGGCACACCATTGTTATACGCAATCATAATCAGTCGCCCGGAAGGCGTCAACACTCTCCGTTTACCGCGTCAAGTACATATCTTGCAACCGCAGCTCTGCTCAGGCTTCGTGGTTCCTATAGGCCTAGATTAAGTCCAGAACTGTGCCGGTGATCTGCCTAAGCTTTGCTTTGATGTGTTCATCGCGCTGCAAGTCTGAGCAATCGCTCTATAGAGGCTCAGACTTAATGCGTGACTCTAAATCAAGTTAGATCTTTGATACCAAAGTTTGGGGATGATCATGCTTACTGTCGACGACATCCATGGACGTATTGTTCTTAGAACGATCGACCTCCTCCTCATCCTGACTCTGCATGGGAACGTCGGTATTGACATCTCTCGTACGGTGTTGCTCAGACACTGAACGATTGCGTGACGCAACGACGGCCTCCTCAGCTCCAGCTCCAGCATTAGTGTCGCTGTCAGAATCGATTACCTCCGGCGAACGCCTGCCTGCACCCGCGAGTTCTACTTTGCGGCCGAAAGCGATCGTCTTGGCACGCCTGTCGTTATGACCGCGGTTGGTTATAGCCTGGATTAGTTTCTGAAGCGGTTGTGCCACAATCTCCTCCAACGACGAGCCCTTCATGAAGGTGTCGCACTTGCTCTTGAAGAAACACAGTATCTTGATAAGATACTGCATGCGCTCCTCGAAGGTAAAGTGTATGTCCTTCTTGATATTCTTGAGAGTCTCGCGGTCGTAGGTATTAAGAATCTTGGGACCGTGAATGTGCAACTTCTCAGCGATGCTCTTCGCTTGAGTGTTAGAAATCGGTCGCAAAATGGTAAAATGGGTTTGATACGTACCACAACCTCCCAACACACCTTCTCCATATCCTCTGCTTTGTAGTAGTAACCATCACCCATGTCGTCCTGACCCTTCGCATGGTAGCGCTTGGACTCAGCATCTTTATCCAGAACCTCATCGCGATTCCTCATTGCGAGGAGCAAACGACGCACGTAGCCGGCCCGCTGTTCATCATTTGTCGGGAGTGTATCATCTGGAGATGGTGACATCCAATATATTTCTCGATCAAGAACAGCATGCCTCGCTTCGTTCAGGCTCGTGAAGTTCAGGGTCAGGTTTGAATTTTCGGGAAGCGCCATATCGGGGAGAACCATGTTGTTGATGCGAGCGCGCTGCCCTTGACCTTTATCTTGATACCTAGTTTTCCGAGGCGCACGATAAGCATGGGTGTCCTCAGCGGACTGCCGAGCCTCGGTTTCTTGAGAATGAGGTTGAGTGGGAATCATGTTGTGTGCTGCTGGCACACCAGCATACTGTCGATTGGCTTTTGGAGGCTCATAATTCGTATAGTCAATCTGGCGGAGCGCGTAGTTATACGGACTGGGAATGCTCAGTAACATAATAACAATCTGGGAGATCTTTGACTTACGGAGGAGCATTTGGGACCTGAGGAATAGCAGCTCGACGATTCTGTCGGTCCGAATAGTTATTACCATCGGACGGCCATGGGAGATAGTAATCAGAAACTTCCTGTGGTGTCAGTCTCGGCACTGTCACCGTCAGGCCATTTGGTTCATCCGTAGGCCGAGCATTAGCATATGTAGATACATAAGGCTGGGCTACAGAGGTACGCGTCGGCGGCAAGGAATTGGCTGCAGGGTCGAGACTAGGGCCGCGCCGCAATGAAACCGGAGAGGGCGAGGACTCAACCTTGACAACAGGGTCTTGTTGATTCGACATAGCTACGTTGTCTACATGTCAGTTGAGCGGTATCGGTAATAGGAGCTGTATCCTACCTTTTCGTGTAATCTAGAAAGAGTCGTAGTTGAGCAATACAGACTTGTGGCAAAAAGTTTTGATGGTTGAGCGAGCGGGGGAGGTGCGGCGCCTTTGATATACACTCAGGCGTCGGGCGCGAAAGGTACACGCGGGCGGGTTCAATCAAGTTAACCTTCTATACGTCAGAACCCTAGCTTTTTTATCGCCATCGAACGCATCCAAGCCCAAGCTTCCGCTTTTATGCTGACTTAGGGTGAAAGACCACCGTTGCTGTATGTTGATTGGCCGTAACGATGGGTGCGCTCAGGCACCCGCCACGCCAACGACTGTAACGGCCACAGAATGACCGCCATTTAAGAGGAGGCCGTTCAGAAGGACTAACGTAGATGATGGTGAAGTGTAATAAACAAGGAGCTAGTCTGTTTACGGTGTTGGGCAAGTATATCCGGGACGTCAGAGTCTGACGTAATCATCCTGTCGCAATAGACTGCCAAAAAGGCAAGCCTAGAGGGTGCATTACTACTGAACGTTATCACAAACAGTTTTGGGAAGTTCTGTTTAGCAAAGTATTCAAGTTCTGTAGGTATGAAAAGCTAAGCTAACCTGAGGGTATCTCTCATCATCCTCAACTCTCCATCATCAACACATGCGCAGCATCCCCCACCAACTCGCCAGCTCTTATCCTAGTATCCACTAGGATTAGGTACAGGCGTATACGTTGCTCTAGCCCCGCCCTTTGCCTCGTACCCGGGAGCCTGCTGATTCTTCGTCCAACCCTCAGCCCCCAGAGTGAAGAGTTGTTTGCCGACACTTTTGATCCAGACCTTTGTGGAAGCATTCAACAAACCGTCACCCTCGCTAGGCGGACTGTAACCCCCATATCTAGTTTGCAGCTGTGCGTATCCCGAGTCAGCATTCTGCGACGTCAAGAGGCGTCCAGCAGACGTATGTTGCAAGAAGGTGCGCATAGTGGAGAGTCTGGCGCCGGAGAAGATCACAAAGAACAGGGTCGATATGAAAGCGGCGACAGTGAGGGCGAGGGCTAAGAATGCGGGAATTCCGTAGGCGTAATGATACTTGACTTTTCTCGTATAGCTTGTAACCGGCGGGGTCTTTGATGCTTTGTTCTCGTCATCATCGCGCTTGCTTTTGGTCTTATGGCGTGGCTCAAGACCCTTTGTCCCGACGACTGCATTCGTTGCGACGTCTGTCCAGATGAGATTCAGAATCTTGGCCGACGTATCCGCACTTTTGGAAAGCTCTTGCCATTTCCTGAACATGGCGAGATTCGTTTGTCCAGAGTAGTCAACACCATTGTCGAAGTTCATGCCGATCTGGTATGCCGTATCCAGAGCGAGCGAGGCGAAGTCGAGGCCAGGGAGGTTCTGTAGGCCCATATTTGATTCTCTTCCGGGGATATATAGGCTCTCTTTCCTCACAGTCGAAATATTCAAGATCTTGGCCTTTTCCTCGGATACCAGACCCCATAGAGGGTTTCCATCTCTGAGATACATCTCTGAATTCTCCACGCCCCAGAGAGGCTTGGACTCCTCGTTAGGGTATGTTTTGTCGGCCAAAGAGACAACTTCGAGGCTTCCAAGGTCATCTCGGGTGCCGTTGAAACGGAAAGATACAGTCTTGATAGTTGCTTTTGCAGTCGACATACACGTGTACATAGACATCGACCACGCGGACCCAGGGTCAAACAAAATGGAGGCGCTGTGGTCGTTACGGCGGGGCGCGCCGTTGAGAACACCACATTTGGCCACTATGTGCGTGATATTCGCTAGATCAGATCCTCCTTGGCCTCTACATAATGTATCTGTAATTGCATTAGCTATAGCGTACTGGTGCTGCTATGTGCCTCGTGCTTACCAATGGAAGACCAGTTCAAGTCATTGATCTGAAAAGGGTTGGAGTAAATCGGAACCTTACTCTCAAAATGGTACTCTGTGGTCTGATTCCCCACGGTAGTCGTGTTTGACAAGCCCTCCGTACCATCAAGATATTTGCCAAACACGGCCGAGACACCGAGTGATTGAGGGGTGATGGAAAGACCAGAGACCGCGGTCTCGTTGTCCGGAAAATATAAAGGGAATGTTTTATCCATCTCGGAGTTGAGGTAGGAGAAGGCTTTTGTGCCCGTGGTTTCATTCGCAAAATTGGTGACGTTCATGAATGCCATCGAGTATGCGTTTCTGAGCCATGCAGCCCTGTACGCGCGATACCATAGGTTCGGATTCGCCTGAACGTCGCCAATATCCCATCTTGGGTAGGTCTTGTTGAGGTTGATGAAACCGCCCCGATCAGTAATGACTGGTCTGAAGACCCCGCTTCGTGCTAGAAGACCTTCAGACCTAGTCCTTGCTACAACGAAGTCCAGAGTAAGGTTTGTGTCAACGCAAACCGTCTCCGGTACAATGAAGAGGATGTCTTCGCTCCATGTGCTTCCATATTCTTTCAAAGCTGGCGCACTGTGATTGCGAAACCCTATTCCTCCGTTCTTCATGTCGACAATAAGACCCTCTACAGGTACGATGGCATCGTTCAATAGTATACTGGATAGGGGTTGGTAGTTACCAATAGTCCGCGCCGTCCCATTATCGATCAGGGGCCCTTTTTCATTATCGTCAATCTCTGATTTGATATAACTTCGGTATTGGATGTCAAAAAGACTCGACACCGTTTCGCCAAGGTCTGTAGCGCCGCTTTGAAAGACATCGATGACTTTTTGTGGGACCTTTGAGCTATAGCGTTCGTCCTTATAATCGACAGAGATCGACGTTTTGTTATTGATCACCGTTGCTTCATTGTTGTCATTGGGACACGGCACGAGAAGGAACGCGCCACATAGTCTGCTCCAGGTGTTGTTCGCATCGCGCGGCGGTGTACCGTACCCCATAGCGGACGTATCCTTAATGTAGTGGAAGGTCGCCGCTTCGGAGGTTGACTCTGCCACGATGCCTTCATGTAGACCAAGTGGTGTCACTATCGCTGCGACAGCAATCGATACTAACATGAAGGTCTTGAAGAATGACATGAATAGAGCCGATTTGCATGCTGCCAGGGTCGCCGCCGAGTCGGTCCGCAGAAAGAGAGGCCATAACGAGCTGTGCAGGTATCTGCCGATTACGGACCTATCTAGTCGTTAGACAACTATAGTCATCATACCAGGCCGTTGTGTACCAAGATACGGCGGTCTCTGTGACAGTAGATGACCGTGGTCGGAGCAATCCGAGTAGAATGATGGGTAGAACTATTGGGACCAGAAATTGAACTTGGCGATTTTGTTAGCGAAGCTAGCGTTTGGGGAGAGCATAGTGATACCGACGAATACAGCGGCCGCAATCATACCAGAAACCTGGCCCACGGTCAATTCCTGATCCAAAATCATAATAAGTAGTCTGGCGTCTCCCAGGTGCAGGCAAAAAAGAATTCAACAGCAAAAGATGTGCGACTGCCCCGCGCGACCATCACCACGTTCAAATACGCTACCAAGCCGAAGCATGTACAAGGGGCCAAAACTCCATATGAGGAGTTGGTAGTGCAGAAATACGACGATCCAGGCAAGCCATGGCCATGTTTGACTGGTGGGCGCGGGAGCGGTTACTTTGTGGAACTTCAGCCACCTGGTTCGGGAGACCAATGCGAGAATGCGAGACGGTTATTTGGGTTCAACGGCCTGGCTAGGCTTTCTCACCGGCGATTGCCCTCTCGATCCTGGGGTTTGGCTTGGCCCAATATTACAATACGACAGTTGCTGCTTTGAAGTTGAGAGCTTCATGTCGCAACGAATTTGGTGGTGGTGCGCTCGCATTCACCTCCCATCGTCAATGGTAGAGCTGTGGGGATCATCTTGAGGTCGAGACAAGCCACATCTTAGCTTGGCTTCAGCCTTGTCGTAGCGTGAGATCTTAGTGGTAGATTTCATCAGGGGGCTTATTTGCACACGGCTACCAGCCGTTACGAACGGGATATGATCTTGTGGGACAGTGTCTCGCGATCACTGATGTTCTCTACGGTAAGGTTGCCTGGATCAGTGCATCTGATCCGTGAATGACAAGACAAGGCTGATCCGAAGATTCATAGAAAATATTAACATCGTGGACAAGGAGAGCTGCATCGCTAGACATGATGGAAGCGTCTTGAGAAGATGATCTGCGGTACGCGAGAGGGGTGTGTGACCGAAAAGGCGGCGAACAAAAATAGCGACAGACCCCGCTAGCTGTCACGTGGTTGTACACCGACACATAGAGAGATTAGTCTTCATTACCAAATGCGCACTGCAACTGCGATTATGGATTGTCTCGTTGATGCATCCAAATTTAAGCTACAGATTGGCATGCAGAAAGCACTAGGGTAAACGCCATCAACCAGTTTGGGAGATTCTCTCGACTTACCAATCTCGAGGAGAACGCGCAATTAGAAGACTTGACGCACTTAAAAAATTTAGGAGTATCGCTACATATCTATCACAGCGCGGGCCCTGTTTCCGTTTTGTTTAGCTTGTTGTATCTTATTCTTCTTTTCTCCTAGTAAGATTATAGTCGTCTTCCAAAACAGCATATTCGATGCTATAAGAAAATCCGCCATCTCGGGTTTTCTCTCTACACGCACGAAAAGCGTACTGAACATGCTAGATGCGTACTTATTAGCTCCTTTCTAGATGTTTACCTTAAGGAAGAGTGACTGTATTCTACAAAAGTAAACACTAGCGCAGACGTTAGACTCTACAGTAGAAAACATTGCTCCTTCTCCTCTCGTCTAAAAGCAAGCGCTGAATCCTTCATGTTGAAGCGAAGAAGATAACACTGTGACAAGAAAACAAACACAATTAATTATTCACCGAACTATCTAAGTGTCAACAACATCACATACCCCTCCGTCCTAAAAACCACAGTACACACTCACTCGCTCCCCACCCTACCCCTCAGCAGCGCTCTATAAGTAAACACCCTCTTAATGGACTTATAACTTCTCTGTGGACTCTCCGTAACTTCTGGCACTGGTAGTGCCAGTGCAGCCGCAAGCGTCATCTCAGGTAACGCCGTGATGTCTTCTTCGGACACGCTACGTACAGACGATGACTTGCTGCGTAGACTGCGTGGTGGCGGTGGAGGAGGTGAGAGCGTTTTGAGTTTGGAGAAGGAGAGTATGCGTTTAAGGATGTCGCTGCTTTTTTCGCTGTTGCTGCTGTTGTTCTTGTTGATGATATTGTCGTTGGTAGGCTTAGGATCTGACGCTGAGGTTCTGGCTTGTAGGTCCTCGTGGCTGCACACATGCTTCAGGTCGTCCTGCGTCTTCACGTCTGCATGTTCTTCCCTGTCCGAGGCGGGCGTTAGACAGGGCACATCGTCGACATCAGGCGGTGGTGTATGCAGCTTTCCCCTCGCTGGGTCCAAAGCAAAGTCAAAGCCCGACAAGCGTCTAGTAGTCTTGAGGAACTCGTTTGCGTTGAATGGCGTGTCGCAGTTCGCTGCGAAATTCTGGCATGCTTCCCACCAGGCCTGGCTTTCACGCGTCATGTTGGCTGTGCGTATGGTCTGAGAACGTTTGCGTATATGCTTATTGTGCGATGTAGTAGCTTTAGTGTGCTCGAGATGTGAGACTCGAGATTGAATGTCGAGCATGATGGACCGGTAAGCTGCAAGCTCTGTTTGTATGTTCTGCAGCGTTTCGTACAGATGGTGATTTGACTGTCGCAAATGAGATTTGGTAGTTGAAGCATAGGACGAGCGCTCTGAATTTGCAGTTGGCCTCGAGTACATATTTGGCGATGAATCTGCAGTTTCGAGATACACTTCGGGGAGCGTGAAGGAGTTGGAAACGGTAGCACCAGAAAGATGCGTCATGTCATCCTTTGAGCTGCATTTATGGAAAGAGAATATCTGTGGCGATCCGGGAGGCGCCGGGAAGTCTAGGAAAGTTGCCATGATAATGCAGAATTGGGAGTGGACGGACGAAAGTTGCAGAACAGCGAGGCTGAATGGCTTTGAAAACTTTGGCGAGTTGGTGGAGCGTCAGCGACACCACCTTAATGCTTTTTCAATGTTTGACAGCATTATTCGCCTCGAACACCCTTTTCGAACGCTGAGCTGAATGGCCTTTGCCCTTGCTTGACCGCAGGGCATTAGAGACTACCCAAGCATCGTGATTGGCTCGGTGCGTGACGCACGATCGCTCGAAAAAGCGTTTTGTGGGTTGTGAGGGTTCAGAGTAATATAAAACATTCCCAAGACGATGGTGTCGGGAGTGTTCTGTCGTTGAGTGTTTCAGCGGCTGAGGGTTCGTGTTTCATTCAATCGAGGTCTGCAAAGGAGAAGTGTCGGAGTTGCCTTATCGACAAGCTGACGTACATGGAAGGTGCGAGTGAATGGTAAGAAGAGTCCCGCGAAGCAGCTCATCTCAACCCGCTCAAATATGTTCATCTTCACTTGGTCACGGTCGAGCATACAAGACTTTATGAAAGGGAGCAAAAGCCACGCACTCAACGAAGTCTTGTTTCAGGTGCACTTTGAATTCCACGACTTTGGTCCGAATCATCAACGTGCAAGGGGTGCACGATCGTCGAGTAGTCGAATAGCAGAACACATCTACTGGTTAACATCGCTCTCTGGTCGCTTTTTGGACTGCCTCGTCGTGAGCGATCCGATTTCACGTAGACGTAATCCGAGACCATGCTCAGGGCTGTACGACCGCCCCTCACCCTTGCATGAACGCTCTCGCTGCGCCGAGCTACCATCCGACCCATCACTCCAACTTGATCACCGCAACCCAATTAAATTATATACCACTCCTCCATTTCAACTTCCAACCTTCGGTCTGATCAAGCTTAGCTACACTTCCGTCTCTCCCTGCATTAGTCCTCAAACAAACAGACTGAGAAATTACTCCCAAACACTTGTCTTGCCCAAGCCACCTATGCCCCTCACTCTGCTGCCAATTTCAAGCGGACTTCCCTCCCAGATAACCCATTCATGTTTCGCCATCGAGTCCTCGCGCGCAATCCCGAGCATTTGATCGAGATTGGCGCTAACAAGCCCTAGCGCTTCCTTCTCGCTCAATCTCCCTTCACTGTTCGCAAAAGCCATGCCAGCCAATAGCCCAAGATCTCTAGTCTCCCATGTTTCCTCGACACTGATGCCGAGCAACACCCCGGCGTCAAGCAAGATGTTCGTTGAGACGTTCGTCAATGGTGGGCCGGTGAGTCCACGGCGCTGGTCCCAGCTCTGAGCATGCGGGAGTAGTGGTGCAAGTACGAGCGATATGTTTGCTGCGGCGAGTTCGTTGGCGACGAGGTGGGCTTCTGCGCCTCCGATGATGACAATGCGTAAATTCTTCGTTGGAGCCGTGGCTGGGACATGAGATTCAGAGATAACGGATTCGAAGTACTCCTTGAATCGGATGACGGCTGCAATTGTGTCCGCGCTGTGAGCACTGAGAACTAGTGGTACGTCGCCCTGAACGACTCGCCCCAGATACGCAGACTCATGGAGTCTCTCTTTACCTGGCAAATCTGCGGTGCTGTTCTTGCGTAATTTGTCGATAGCATCATGTAGTTTATCCGTCAGGTCCCCGAGGACACTGGTAATACTCGGTGTTTTCGCATTCTTAGCACGTAGCGTCAACGGATAATGTAAAGCAACTTCCGGATTCCAGATCGCGCCATGTTCGAGCCTATTCTTAGCACCGGTATGAAAGCCCACACTGATGCCTTTGCTGTCGATGCCGCCGAGTGTTGGTGCACTGATAGCGTTCGTGACTCCGTGTTCATACGCTGCCGCGAGTTGTTTTCCGTCGAATGAGATACCATCTAAAGCGAAGGTGACGTCCTCTGCCGGAGGTCGTCCGTCATGCGTGTCGCGTGCGGCATCGATTTCCTGGAGGCCGAGTGCAGTGCCGAATGCTGTAAGAGGGGCTGTAAGGTACCCGTTTGTAAGGTCGATTGTTCTTGGGGGTGTAGCAGCAGATTCAAGGATTGCTAGTTCGGTCTCGCAAAGGCCGACACAGGCCAAAGCCCCATTAGAAACAACCGCAACAATAGGTTGATCGCGTTGCTTGTGGTCCAAGAAACTGTCGTGATGAACATGCAATATGCCAGTGAAGACGACACTACTTTGAACATCCGCCCTTTTCAGCTCCTTCGCCAGCTCAACGTTCGGCACCACCGGTGGCAGTGTTGGCTTCTTTAACTCGATTGGATCCTGAAATTGCTTCGCTCCATCAATCCATACCTGTGCCGGTGTAGCACCAACACCCAACGGATCAGAGTCCCATACCACAATGTCGGCGTCAAAGCCTAATTGGACCTTGCCGACCCTGTCGCCCAAGCCCAGGAGCTCCGCAGGAGCAGAGGTAACGCTTGCTAATGCAGCGTGGTAGGGTAGTCCGTTGCGATACGCTTTTGCGGCATCAAAGACGACATGCTGAGAGTTTAGCACTGGATTGTCGGAGACGTAAGTTGGTGTGATGTTATGTGCGTAGAGGATTGCGCCGGCGCGTTCAGAGGCTGTGTAGGCTTCGACTTTGTAGTACACTATTTTGCAGTGTCAGTTTCCCTGTACTAAATGGTGTTGGAGTTGCGAAGCAGTTTAGGACTTACTATTGTCGGCAAACAGTGCAGCAGCCGGGGTGCCTCCCCATGCTCTCTTCAGGATTTCCGGGACTAAGTATGTCTGATGCGCGTGGTGGAACGCATATACGCGAAACTTGAATTCGTTCGTATAGCGTACGAAAGCCTCCAAGTCTGGTATCGTATAGCAGTGCGTGTTGACCCTCACTTGACCTCTCAATACCGCACCCAAAGATTCCCACTCTAGCTCTTGCCTCAGATGGGTGACCATATTTTCCGCACCGAGGACATCTGCAGCGGCGCACCACTCATCCTGCTCCTGTACATATTTGGTCGCCTGCTCAAAGGCGTGTCGGAACTGCCATGCTTCGCCGAGTCTGCTGGTTGGTCCATGCTCGCCTACTTTGCCGTATATACGCTTTGGGTTCTCGCCGCATGCCATCTGCAAGGATTATTAACGACTGCTGGGAACATTGTGGGCCTATACGTGGGGAGATACAGGAACTCTGGGAGTCCGAGTAGGCTTACCTTCATATATCGCCAATTCTTATCTGGATCAGCCAGCATGTCCAGTTGGCTGATTTCCGTCCTTCCACTCTTAGGACCTACGGCAAACTTAAGTACAAAAGCTTCTCCTCCGATGTTGTTCCCGCTACCAGGCAAGAAGAGTGATGTTGTCACACCACCAGATTTGATGAACTCCAATTCGGGCTGAAGTGGATCAATGCCATCTATGGAGCGCACGTATGGTGTGATGTCTGAAGAGAACTCGTTGGTATCATCCTGAAGATTTCCCACGCTGCCCAGGCCAGCGTGACTGTGCATATCCACGATGCCCGCGGTTAGTGGACGGCCCTTTGCTTCGTAAATCACGGTGTGGCGGGGAAGATTATTAAGGTCGATATTAGGCGCCATCCCCACAATGAGGCCTTTGTCAACCACGACATCGGAGGGAATCCAGCTCCATCCTTTCCCAGCTCTTGCATCCTCGTCGGAGGTACCAGGGGTAGGCTCTCCTGTCCAAATCGTAGCATTTCGAATCAACAGAGGCTTCGTGGTGTTGATCCAGCGCTTGTTGAACTCTCGCGGCCCACTAGTGTCTGCGGGCTTTCTTTTGAGGGTTGAGCAAGCGGCATAATCTTCTCGTAGTCGCTCAATTGAGAGTGTGTTGATCGGCTTGGTGGTATTATTTGCGATTGTGAAAGTGTAGTACGCGAAGTAGGCGAAGCACGTCAGTACGAGCAATCGAAAAGCTCGTCGCCTCTTCCGTCGGTTTTGCCATGGACGTGGAGCTGAAGTGGTTGTTGCATCGGTGTATGTGGGTAGACCTTCCAGAGCATGTTTCTCCATCGCGCCTGGCACTCGAAGCTCTCACACTGGCGCTGAACTACGAAAAACTATGAACTCCAAGCAGTAGAAGCCTAGATATTCAGGTTGTAGTCTTCGAGTTGGTGAGGTTGGAGGGTTTATGGGTGTGAGCAACGCTTTAGTAGCTAGCACGCGAGTCGATGCTCGATGATGTTATCTCAAGACGAAGCACGAACGCGACGTGTTTAGCTTCCACCTATGATCGATGAGGAAGGAGCTCCCCATGTGCATGAATGTATACACAGCTATCGAAATGAACACCAAATAAAGGTTCTAGACGACACGGTCCTCAGATGGCAAGCAGCCTTGCATCTCAGTCGTGCGTTCGTTTCACCGGAGTTAAGATGGAGCTTTGGCCACTTTCTCGCGCCTTCCACCACGAAAACGTCATATACCCGCAGCTTCCTCAAGACGCCGCCTCACCCTTCATCGCCGACAGCCATCCCGTCAACATCGCGAACAACACTCACAATGGCGTTCCTCCTCCGGAGACCTTTCGCTATCACGGCGACGCTCAAGCAAGCATCACCAAAGTCATCACAAACCCTCACACTCCGCGCCTTCCACAATACGCCACTCAAGCAGCATCCTCACTTCTTTCGTCCGGCGAAGCCCTCCGTCTCGACATCGCAAAATGTCTCCACGTTCAGACAGACGTTCCGCCGGAGATACCAGCAGGCGGCATATAATCCCATGGCGCAAGGCGACTTGCGACAGCGACTGATGTACGGTGCTGGCATCTTTGGCGCAACCCTCCTAGGCATCAACTTCATCTTCAATCGCGAAACTAGAGAGGATGGCGGCATGCCACCTTTCGAGCGGGCCTATCTCAATGACACCTTCATGCACACTGGACTCGGCATCGGAATGATCGGTATCGCAGCGCGCGCACTGCACATGAATGGCTGGAGCTTCAGGCTCATGGGCGCAAACCCATGGCTTGTGCTTGGTGTCGGCTTGGTCGGCAGCATCGGAACCATGTACGGCACCATGGCGACAAACCCTAGCAAGTGAGTAGAATCCATCGTGGGCTCTACGGGATGAACGCTAACAAATTGCAGCTACGTCCAAAAGTATGCTCTCTGGTCCGCCTTCAACGTCACCCAGGCCCTTCTCCTGTCGCCACTCTTCTTCATGCACCCCGCTATCCTCGCACGCGCCGGCCTCTACACTGTCGGAATGATGGGAAGCATTGCCTTCGTTGGAGCCACCGCCAAGACCGACAAGTACTTGTACCTCGGCGGCCCGCTGCTCGCAGGCGTTGCCATCGTTGCACTCTCTGGCCTTGCTCCCATGGTCATCCCCGCCACCGCCGCCCGCACACTAATGTTCACCGAAAATATCTGGCTATACGGAGGTCTTGCTGTATTTGGTGGCTTCACACTATACGATGTGCAGAAGGTGCTGAACCATGCGCGCCAGGCGGAGCGCGGCCTGATTCCCAAGGATCCCGTCAATGAGGCCATATCACTTGAGTTGGATTTCATCAACATCTTCATCCGTATGGTACAGATCCTGGGCATGAGCCAGAACAGGAGGAAGTAGACGTAGTTGGGAAGAGTAGCCGATGTCAGGAGTGACCAAGGCTTTGATGAAATCATTACGCATAGATAGCGTAGGAATCAGAGGTATGCGTCCTAAGCCAGATTGATTAGGATTTTGATTTGCTTTCTTGGATTAGTGTATCTCACTCTCCGCTCTTGTTTTATTACCACAAAAAGTCAAAAAACAATTGAAATTAAATCCACATAGTACCTACTCTCTTGCTTTCGCGATGCGCTTAACTGCCACTATTGCGCGGTTGCCTCATGTTCTTTCCATCGCACCTTCCTTACACTCGTCTACGTCCTTTCCTACCCGGTTTCAAAGTGCGCGTGGACGCTCGGTTTTCCAGCCCGCCTTTCGCATTTCATTAATTCCTAGGGGAGAATTCAGAAACAAGTTCTGCTTTAGCGACGGTGTCCTCAACGTTGCATAGGCGGGCACCTGGGGCTTTGAAGTATGCTTTCCCCGTGGTCGATAGCTGCAGCGCGCCATCCTCATCGCTCTCGGGACGTCGTCAGATGGACCTCAGCAAACACACGGAGTCACGATGCCTACCCCTATTTGTGCTTGCTTCACAGCCAGTATAGCCCTCGTCCTGCGATGGTCATGCCCAAGGGTGTAGCAAGCTTTTTCCAAGTCGTGGTACTTAGTGTCCTGGCCGTCTCTCTCTTGGGCTAATCTCAGTCAAGTCATCTCCTATGTAGCTATTTCTTTTCTACGTCCCATCTATACCCCGCACATGCTCTCTTTATATGATCTTCACATTCACCTACCCGTGCACCATGATCTTTCACCAATTCCTTCCACTCTCTTCTCTGCGTTACGAGAAACATGATCCAATACCGGGTACGTCATAGAAACTTCCTATTCCAGCATATCAGACCAGGGACCCAGCTTGTGCATAGCCGACGCCGAAGAATACCCACCCCGTGACTTTCCCTTTCACCGCGCTAGCAACCTGGACGCCGATGAATGCTAACGCGCTAGCAGAGGGTCCCTGGTCAGCCTAGGGGTTATATATTCGCGACTCAGGGTACATCGTACCGGTCTTCTTCCTTTCGCTGTCCAACTCGACTGAATTAGGTTTCACTGCTTCCAACCCAGATTCCAGGCATTGAGTACCACGACAACTTGGTGCTCCGCTTCGCCTAAGATAAAGGTAAATCGTGCCAGTTCCCTTCTTTGCAAATCCTTTACGTGCCACACAGGTACCGTGAGGACGTTGCAAGATGTCCGAGCAAGCATCTCCTCAAGGTCCGCCTCAGCTATCGTCACCGCTTATCAGCCCGGCCGATATGGACCTTCTACTCCAGCCCCTCCCAGCTCTTGACGACCCAGAACCTGGCTCTTTCGGGGACTCTTTCCACCGCTACAACCTCCAGTCCAGCGGCTTTTCAGACCGTCACACGTCTCCAGAGAGTGATCGCAACACCACTGAGCAAGAGCATTCTTTATCGAACCCAGGGCTGGAGAATCTTTGGGCCCATCACTCCCCTCGTTCCAATATGTTTTCCATGGAAGCTGCTACCAACAACGACATGAACGACTACCGTGCGCCGCCGTTCATGAACAGTTACGTCTCCAGCAACTCCATGGCGCACCTGACGCCGCAGTACCCACAGGTTTCATCACCATATTTTGCTCCGGTGACTGCGTCGGGTCCTCAAGTCACTGGACCGTGTGGCCAGCGCGTTCACACTGATGCGTCTACAATGCCATCCATTCCAAAGTTTCTGGGCGGCCCGGGCCCTTTACCTTCTTTCATTGGTCGCCAGCTCCCACGCCTGACTTCCCATCAGTTTCACCGAGCACATCAACCCATGTGGGCTGTCCCTGTCCACCCAGGTCGAACGGTTCCTTCTCGTCGGCAACCACCAGGCACTCCGACTTATGCTGCTACTCCGCAGCTTCAAAACCCAGGCTCGTAAGTTAAGTCTTCTCTGACAGTTGAAACTTCACTGACCACCATAGAAGGCATGGTATGCGCTCCAACCCTTTGCAGGCTCCAGATCACGCAGATGGTGATATTTGGAGCCGTCAGCAAGAGAATCATGTACCCAACCAGTCAGACAACAGCTTGCGGTGGAATCTCAATCTTGGTCAAGCTGCCATTGAAGAGTCATATAGTGACGAGGAAGTACCAACTCCCAATCCCGATACACCGGCAACTGAACCAGCTGCGTCCAAAATCAAGAAGCCGCGGAAGGCTAGGCTTAGGAAAAAGATGCCCAATGCTGGAGAGGATGTTCAGCCCACGAACGTCATTCCTTCGATCATGGGTCAACAGCCGGATCCAAATTGGAGGAAGGGCGACGGTATTCGTAGGACTGGACTAGTACTGAAACCCTCTGGTCGGTGCTTCGATACCTATGAAGAGATGCTACAAGCTGCCCGCGGCCCAGCATGGATGCCTCCTGCCGACGACGCCACGGTTCCACACACCGACGACGCCATTCTGCCATACGTCGACCAGCTCACAGCTGCGATCATGGATACGACGCAGTACATTGACAAGGAGAGCAGTGTTATGAAGAAGCGGTGGCTCGACACGGGATTTAAGGATGGCCAGAAAAACAGCCCGCAGGTTACCAACCCATTCTATTGCGTGCAGGACTTTGCAGAGGTAGCGTGGAGAGTCGCAGTAAGTACCATCCTTCCTCAACCCATATATGTAGGCAATAACGTCCCTCCCCAGAAACTCTGCCAGTGTCTTCATCTAGAGGGCCCTGGAGTCCTCGAAATTACTGACCCGGTCCTTCTTGAAGACTCTTTTGACTGCTCGGATCTCACGTACGCACAGCGGATTGACATGTTGGCTGAAGTGTTCCGCCGCAGCAAGAGCCGCGCCATGTATGCGATGCGTGGTCTGCCTCGGGAGTATGTCCTTGTACCCAGCAATTTGTTGAAGACGAGCCTACAGAATCGAGAGAACAACGATGAGAGGCAGAACTTCATCAAGACGGGCCGGACGCTGGTTGAAAAGAATGGTATGTAAACCTGACTCCAAGGACAATTTGCCACCATCGCTAACGGGTCTAGGAAACCGTACGAAGAAGCGCACTGGCAAGAAAGTTCTAGCTGCGGACTTGACGGAGGACGAATCGATCTCTTCTGCGACTTCCACCCCGACTGCAAACGGCAAGCGAAGGCGTGATGAGGAAGACTCCGACGACGAGGTCAGTGTGAAGAAGGCACGCAGCAGTATATCCTCGTGCTAGTTGTTCTTTAGTGTGATATGGTTTGTCCGAAGGACTACGAAAAATTGACAGCTCTGAAAGCGCATTCATTGGGCGCATCGGCATTTTGTTTTGCGGGTTCCATGGTAACTTTGCTTTCAATCAGTTTTGAGTATGGATGAACAGGCACAGGTTCTTAGCAAGGTTAGTTGGGTTTGAGCGAGCTGTGTTCATTACTCTTGGTTGGACTTTTAAGCGGCATTTGGCACATTTTTGGATTTGGTGTCCTCGCCATGTCAGCTATAGGATGTGGTCCACATTCCTTCTTCTCGACTTTTGGTTAGTTATTCCAATGACTTCAATTCAATACCCCACACGAATCTGTTTGATATGTTCATATGATATCGTTGAAACATAGAGCAAAGTAAAACCTCCTAATGACATGGACTGGCTCCGATGTATACGGGGTTATCATGCATAGTCACACCAAAAGCACTATCCTCATTCTTTCTTCCACATGGCCAGTACTCCAGCACAGTTTGTAGAGCTCTGCTACATGTCACTCTCGTCGAGATCACAGACACAATGCGGCGAGATAGGTAAATCAGTAGTAACAAAGGATATTCTTCGCTCGTGGCCTCGTAGCAGGTAGAGTGCCAACTATCTAAGATGTGTCCTTGGCTCGCGTTCAATAACGGGCAGAGGGCCAACTACCTAAGACATCACTGGGAAGCACGCAAGCATTGCAGCTGCTGATGTATGTCTGTAGAATTACTACAGGTCTTAAATTCTTTCCTCTCTCTACATTGCTCCTAGCTGCGAAGTTTTGGTTTTATCTGTATTGCTCTTTATTGCGACAACCTTTCTACGTTTTGCTGAAAGCTCAGGCTCGCTATGGAGTGTCTTATTCTATATATATATATTTCTGTGGTGTTTAATCCAGTGTCAGTTTTCATTTTCTGGATAAACTATGATCGATCGCTGATGCAACCCTGGACATGTGAGTATCTAACAAACAAAATAGGGAGGTCATTCGTATCATCCGCTTGATCACTGCGCCTATAAATCCCGTCTCCGCGCTGAATGAGCACCAGAATGTGGAGTTTCCGCCTTAAAGATAAATAGAGGAACACCGACATGTCATTCATTCACGGTCCTATTCCTAGTCTCTGAATAATTAGACACTTCTACACCTTTTCTGTATAGACGATATAACGTCTCTCTAATTCTACGTACATACTGCTCACACGAAGTACTCGCGCCTCTTCTTTCTGAAGGCATCTAATTGCTCTGATACACCCGTATATACAGCACGCTTCCAAAGTATACAACCCCCTTCCATCCATGGCCTGCATACCACGTTCTTTTCCTGTTTCTTTACTACGTCATTGGTGACAGAAGCAGTGGGGATTAGGGATCGTGGAAATACCTGTTTCCAGCACATTCGACCAGAGGCATATCAACAAACGCTTGGGAAAAGCTGATAACGTGCCAGGCACGTGATGTCTGCTTTCACGACGCTAGTGCCGTGGACGCGAACCGGCGCCAATGATTGGACGTGCACGGTAGTAATCAGGATATGATAGCCCGGGACTTTATAATGCGCCTGGATCTTACTGTTCACAACCTTTCCATGAAAGCTCTCTCAACAACGCGACTTCGACTCCTGTCCCGGCCGTCAAGCCACCCATCAGTGTTATAGCAATTGGTGCTATCTGCACCTTACCTACGGTCCACCCACTCTCCCATCCCTGTGAACCCTCGAAGTGTAAGGACGGCACTACGAGGACGTTACGAAATGTCTGGCCAGCCTACTCCTCATGGACTAGGCTGGACGCCACGTACTCCTTCGGCGGGTACGGAACCTAGTCGATCACTCCCTTCATGCGATAGGGTCTCCTCCCAATCCAACAAGACCGGGCTTCGTTTCCTGCAATGGAGTGGTAGCTCAACTGGATTAACTCCAGCTGGGGCCAACAACGCTGCGCTTTCCCATCAACACAGTCCGTCTGCTTTCCCCTTCCCAAACCTTGTC
The DNA here is from genome assembly GCA_021596325.1 of Parafenestella ontariensis. Lineage (NCBI taxonomy): Eukaryota > Fungi > Ascomycota > Dothideomycetes > Pleosporales > Cucurbitariaceae > Parafenestella > Parafenestella ontariensis. The sequence goes on from JAKGDA010000003.1 coordinate 581,076, forward strand.
GGACAGCAACACTTTCACCAGGATGACCGCAATACGAGCGACAATTTTCTGCAGCCCACGCAGGGTTCTGGTGCGCAGCTCTTCTACCAACATGGCCAGTAGGCAGATACATCTCACATCTATACAAACCACTCACCCGAGGTTGCTCGGCCACATATCGGCCTTACTGCTGGACAGGTCGGCAATGGATACCAAAACAACTTTATGTCCTTTCCCTCCCTGACAGCCTCAAGCGGCTCCAGCGTCGCGGGGAATTCTGATCTCAGTTTCACACAGCAATTCAACCCGCCGAGTTTCACTGAGTGTAAGAACCGCCACACAACTTCCATCCAGGGTGGACCATCAACACAGACTTTCGCGCCCCAGTACCCCTTTGGAGGGTTCATCCCCGGAAGTCGCTCCTACAACTCTTTCATGACGACAGGCCCGGTGCCCCTCCCCATGCCGGGTATTGGACAGCCACTGAACAACTCTGGTTTTTCACTGACTTATGGGAACCAATGGGAGAATCGGTAAGTCTATCGTCTGCCATGTTGAGAATTTCATCATTTCACCAGGTAGTCTCTCGCCTCCTGGGTATATATAGCTGCCGGTGCCCTCATAGTTTGCTCTCAAAATCAATTGCCTAGTTCTTGTGCTTAATATACTGCCAGTTCAAATCCACCACTAACTGTCTCAGTCGCTCATCACCAGATAACGGACTCTTCTACCCAAATATGCCGATAGCTGGAGGTTATGGTCTCAACCGTCAGGTGCCCATCATGATCGGGGATCAGAACGAGCGGGGTTCTCTCCAAAACCCGGGTTGCATGGGCCCTGGCGGACACCAACAAGACCTAACACCAAGCGACGAAGGGCAGCCCGTTACTAAGACGCGCGTCTCGAAAAAGCAAGAATGCCCTGGCCGGGGCACAGGGAAACGATTCAGCGATTCCTGCCTTGCTCAAGGCTGACGGTCAACTCTCAGAGTCAGAGTATAGCAGGAACGGTGGAATCCGAGAGCCAGTGCCACCAGTCTACCCCTCGGGCTTGTTCGCCGATACGTATGCGGACCTTTGTCGGGGCCTCGGACGCCTGAGCTGGATGCCTCCTTCGAACGACCCCACCATTCTGACTAACGACGAGGAGCTCCAAGGCTACGTCCTAGAGCTCTATCACGCCATGATAGATATAAGCTCCTACGTCGATAAAGACGGGTCCTAAGTTCAAGAATCGTTGGTTGGACTCGGATTGGGTCGAAGGCACGGAGAAGCAGGAGGGGGACACACTCACGAACCCATACTACCCAGCTCATTGGCTGCAGAAGCAGTGCTGGGACGTTGCTGTAAGTTTTTCTCATTCTCTATTGATATATCAAGTACTCATGTATGAGTAGCTTATATGCCAACGCCTTCACCAAGAAGGGCCTGGCTTCATGGCCACTCGCGATCCACTACCCTTAGAACACTGATATGAGTACCAGGACCTTACATACCGCCAGCGCATGGATCGTATGGCCGGTATATTTACGAACTGGAAGGATAGGATTGCCTCAATTATGTGGTACGTCCCGGGTGCGATTGAAGCGTTCTTGCTCAAACCGGGAGATCTAGTCAGGAGTAGCGAAGCCAACCGCGTAGCGAACGACAGATGTCAGGGCCAATTGGTGAGCGGCCGTCAGCAGGAGAAGCAAGCAAAAGAGAAGAAAGAATTGGAAGCTAGTAAGTGATCGGAGTTTCCATATCCTAATATCTCGCTAACCACGACAGTTCCTGCTGCTGCTACTGCGTCCGACGCCCATGGTGGAAACAACGTTGGTGGCAACGAATTCGCTTCGAGCTCAATTCAAGATCAACTGCACGTTGATGACGAAGAGTTAGGTACGTTCAAGACTCAAGCATTTTCACAAATCTGGACTAATTGCTGCGTAGCAGTATTCTATAATTAGGTTTAGTAAGCAAAAAGCACTAACGCTAATTAGCTCTAAATACGTGATCTTATTAGCTAAAACTTTATAGACATTACATAACTAATTATATAATTAACCTACTAAATATATCACAATTAACTATATAATTAAC